>CM050174.1:47304616-47429616 GCA_027410445.1 Discoglossus pictus
TGTGTGTGTGTATATATATATATATATATATATATGTATATATATGTATATATATATATATATATATATATATATATATATATATGTATGTGTAAATAATTAGTACATTTGAATGTTAAAATACTTGTTTCCTGCTCAGAATTCCAAGAAATACAGTTATTGCACTGCATTCTGGGAACCCTGGGCAGGGGGATTCTAATGTGCCCACAAAGGCTTCATTCTTTAAACCAAATAGCATTTAAAACATGGCTCATTGTACGCATATGCCTGCTCTATTATACAGCTTTAGTAAAGCCCAGGATGGATTATGCACAAGCCAGGAAACCTACCCACAGAAAGCACTGTTTTGAGGTTACTGCCCTTCATCAGCGTAGAGCCAGTTCCTAGCTTGTAGTGTGTATGTGTATGTGTGTATATATATATATATATATATATATATATATATATATATATATATATGTACCTTCGGCGCTCATTGCAAGCCCCGCAATGAGCGCCTCGGGCTGTCCTTGCGAACCTTTCCTCTCGCCTACTGTAGGGGCCGCTCATTTCAGGGTTCATTAACCTGCAAGTTTTGTGCTTAGGAATGCCATGTGTCTCTTTCCTGCATCTCCCCCCTGTCCCTTCCCTGGGTGTTTCTCTTCTGTGTGTCTGCTGAATGCTTGTGCGCCGCGCAGTTATTGTCGTTTGTTTTATTTTCAAAGTCCTGCGTGCCTGGCGTTGTTAGTGTAAGTGTTACTGTCTTTGCCGTTGTGTATTTTCCGTTGTGTAAGTCCCGCATGTCTGACTTTGCTCAGCCTCATTTTCATCCAGTTTTAACTTTTTTTTACGTTTTTTCTTCCGCCATTTTTGTGTCGCTTAGCTGACGAAACTCTGGTAATTCATCTTAAATTCACTTGAAACCTCACTCCCAGGCGTTCTGACTCTCCCCCTGTGCTGTGTGTGGGTGTGTTTTAATTTTTTTATTATTAGTTTTCGTGTTTTTCGATTTCTGCGGTTTGGCCGTTAACTTCGTACTTTTCCGAGTTCTGATTTTTTTTTTGCCCCTGAGACTCCGCGGTTGAATTTCTTTTTTTCGAAGTCCTCAGTTTCTCAACTGCAAGGCTCACTTTGCGAGGCTCACTGGAGTGCCTTCGGCGCCCATTTCAGCCTAAGTCCCACGTGCTTCAATGCCTCAACTGCTTGCTTTGAGAGGCTTGCAGGGCAATGATACATACATACGCGCGCACACACAAACACGGCCCTTGGTACTCGTCTACCTTCAAACTCGTTGAATTTGGTATTCACCACTTTTTAAGAAGCAAAATACATTTGTACTTGTTTGCCTTAGTACTCGTTGCACTTGCATGAGTCAATTTACATTACCTTATCAAGCACTCTGGAGCCTCAATATCAATTCTAAATATTTCAGAAGTTATTTCCTGTAGAGAAAATCTGCTAGTACAATGTTATTTTTAAAATGAAATCAACTTCCTGTTGGGGTGACATGGCCCCATTAGAGGAGGGGGCACCAGCTCTGTTTGTGGGTAGTCTGGAGCCGTGCGTATTTTTATTAGTATTTTTGCCTATTGCCTCTCAGTGTCCTGAATGCTCACAGTCTTATATGACAAAGTGATTAAAAGCATTATATTTACTGAAGCTATTTTTTTCCTTGATCATGTCAGATCTGTGTATTTTTTTTTTTTTTCCATTTTGTTGCATCAAATAGAGGGTAATAGATACTAACACAGTGTGTTTTCTTTTCTTGAATAAAGTCTTGGAGCACAAGATCTTAAGCAGAAGTTTAACTGCTCTTGGGGGCTTGTCTTCAATGTGATCTAAAGACTAAAGTATGCACTCTACATTTTGGGATAATTTCAATGAATTTTAAACAAATTTTACTTAATATTTGTTTTATGCATAAAAACATGTTTTTTTTTTTTAACTTCTTTAAATAAAAATTGGTTGTTCCCTGTCCCTTTAAAGCCTATACACAAGGAACTATGTTGCAGCCTTAGTTGTCTTATCTACACCGTCCAGGGTCTTTGCTTTTAGATATGACCACAAAGTGGAGCTTTATCTCCTTTACTCTGACTTTCTATATAGAGAAGATAGTAGTAATAAGTGCCTGCGGCGGCACTTGTGGCAATGTCTGCCTTGGATCTCTGTCTTGCTTTTTAAAGGTTCACAAAAGCCACAGTCGGTTAGATGATTGCAGATTAAGTGGAAAATGATTAAGAATTGCCTTGGATGTTGTCATTTTAATTTAGCCCTTGAAGCCGTCCCACAAGACCCTGCATAAGTAATGCAACTGGAGTCTGTAACTGTAAACCGTAAATAAAAAAATAAAAAAATCACTCTTGGTGGGAATTGAACCCAGCAACATCTCCTCCAAAGGCAGTAACACTTGCTGTGTGCCAGAGGCTCAGCTGTTACATTATCTGCTATAATAATATAATGAAGTAGTTACAATAAGCGGTCGCTGCTTTATTCAAACTTTCTACATTTGTGTCACATGAATTATTCATTGTTCTGTGCAATACAGAGCTCATTACTCATTCAGGCAGAGGCTACTCAATGAAATAGCCTGACTTCCATTGGTCATAACTCCATGAATTCAGCATCAATATTAAAAATTTAAAATATCCTCAATCAAATGGTGCAGAGCATATATAGGAGTCCTTTGTGGTCCTTTAAGTTTGTATCTGATGTGCGTATCTCCAGATATCCTGCAGTATTTAGAAGCCTGATTTATTACATTATCAGGACCTAGAAATATCTAGATCAAACACTCCGGGATGTTTTGGGTGATGGTTTTTTTTGGATGGGTGGGCAGATTATCTCCCTAGACACAGTGAAGGGTGAGTATCTTGATTACTATATAAATGTTAAGAAAACACTAAAACCCTGACAAATATAGAGACAAAACCGACATGTACGTTTCAATCGTTTGTACTGTGTATTTGCCTGGCATTTTGGGCCTGGCTTGTCCTAGATACAGATTTAAACCTATATGATTTAATTTCCCCTTTGTAATAGCACAAGTGAGCTAAATCCAGATAGACTATAATCTGAATGGGTACCAGTCACTTACTTAGCATGCTACTTTGTCTCACTTTGTTGTATGAATGATCTATAGATTAGAAACCTTATTTAAAAGTGATGCCATGGGGGCTTTTTCTTTCCCTGACTTGTTCAATCAACCAACATCAATGCCAGTCCCAATGGTGCCTAATGAGGGAAAAGTGGTTTCAGATCTTATTGCATTGACTGGAAGGAGGAAGGGACAGTGTGATGAAGTACAAGCCAGGAAACCTAACCATCAGTGTGGGGCGTGTGACTAGCCTGTGTAGTATATTTTGCGGGGACGTAGTATACCATATATATAGGTGTGTGTTTGTGTGTATACAACATCATGCTTTTGAAATATTTAACCTAAATAGGAATTATTAGTGTAAAAAGGAGGGAGCTAGGGTAGGTGCTAATAACTCTGCATGATAAAAGATTATAATCAGTGAGATTATAACAACCTGAACTTCATTATGTATGGAGAAGTCTTTTGTGAAATCTTAAGTCAATTCTAAAAAAGTCTAAAAAATAAAAAAAATTCTCATATGCTTCTCAAGCCTCTATGTGATGGTGTTCATCAGCTTTAGTGACTTCATTGTGCCTTTTTAAAGGAATGTCTAAATTTCCCTGTTTTTCCACCTATCTCTAATCTAACAAATGCTCCTTATATCAGAAACGCACATTACATGGAGTCATTCTATACACATACAGACTCATTTTGATTAAAAATAAAACCTGTTTTCCACACACCCAGAGCTGTTTAAATAGGTACAGTGTACCTACCAATAGAAACACTGCATTTGGGTACGGATTTTGATCCTTTACTAATCCTTGAAACAGCTCAATGCAGAAACCCATATAGCAGTGTCTGGGGCTCTTCCTTATTTCCTGTTCCCAGGTAAAAACAGGGACTACACATCCCATGATTCTTTGGTGCACAAACTGGCTTTACAGATTGATACAATGTATTAGCTGCCTTTGACTGGCCAAAATGACTTATGAATTTTATGCTAATGTTAACAGGGATTTCCAGGGGTGTTAACTCAAAATCAAGTACTTGCAAACTCAAGAGATTTAGCAAACGTCAGGGTGAATTTGTTAATGTTTATTTTGGTAATTTGTCATGCAAAAACATTTATTTTTTCATACACTGCTGATTCTCCTTTATCAGATGCAGTCATAATTCATGAACACTTATATATGGACTAGTGAACTGCCCGTCAAAAATGACGGTCATAAAATTGTAAGGCAGGTGATGCTGTTTGCCCACACAAAGTAAGTCTTTTAGTCGTCTGAGTACCGTCGGCGCTCACTTTGAAAGGTCCGCACTGAACGCTTTTGGTGCTCATTGCGAGCCTGTCGCCTGTTCCTTTATTTTTTTTTTTCTCTATGTATTTTTTGATGATAATTAATGGATTAATAAAATCATAAATTAATATACTTTACCTATTTGTTATTAATATATGCATCAAGCAATATCCTGAAGAGCTAACACATGTACATTTGCACTCTTGCTGAGCTGAGGTGTGTCAGCAATGTGTGTAGTGTAAGTAGGCTGCGTGCGCGAATGCAAAGCATTTGTTTAGGTGTGTAATTCTGCATTTTGGATTGGTAATGTTACTAGTTGCAAGTTAGCATGTGTTAGGCGGTTGTGGAGCATTTAGTGTCCTCCCTAATAGTGTATTTTATACCTCGTACGGTCTTGTGTAAAAGTTTTATGTGTCTGGCGTGTTTTTGCATGTGTATTGGTCGTGTAGCCTTTTTTCGTTTTTCGGACACCATTTTTTTTGTTGCTTAGGCAATTTTCGTGTGTGGAAACTCTGCAAACTGTGGTTTAATTGTCATGCAACCTGACTCCCAGACGTCGTGGCTGTCACCCCGTGCCTTGAGTGTTTTTTTTTTTTTTTTGTTTTTTTTTTTTTTTTTTTGTTAATTTTGGTGGTGTGGTGTTTTTGTATGTAGTGCACGTTTCGGGAGGTTATCGTCGTAATTTTTGGACCTCTAGTATTTATTGTATTTTTTTATGAGTTGCCGTGGGTCCTGTATTTTTTTTTGTAAGATCTCAATTCCTTGTTGCATGTGTACGGGCCATTATTTTTTTTAAGGCAATTTTTTTTTTTTTTACAAACTGCTTTGGGTCTTGCGTGCTGAATAGTGTACTCGCGTTTTGTGTTGATGTGTAGTTCCGCGGGGTGTAAGGATTGAGCAGCCTATGGCGCTCTCTCACTCCTGTGCTAGAGCGCCTTTGGCAGTTGCTATGGCAGCCTGCACGTGTTCGCAAATAACAACCCGTATTCGAGGAGAACTATATATGTGATTTATTCATTAGATGTGTAGTTGTATTACCTTCCAGTAAACATTAGTAAGCCGTTGCCATCACATGTATTTTGTAACATAGCTGTGGATACTTTTTTTTTTTTAAATATATAATTAACTATATTAATCCTTTCTCTTACAGCCAAGACAAGCCGAAAACTGACCTTCCTCTACTTGGCCAATGACGTTATCCAGAACAGTAAACGCAAGGGTCCTGAATTCACCAGGGAGTTTGAGAATGTGCTCCTTGATGCATTTACACACGTGTCCAGGTATATAATCCTTTTTTTTCACAATATCTGCATGTCCGTGACTTGTAGGGTTTGGGGATGTTGGGGTAATTGAGCATTAAATAGCTACATAATATATATCTTAAAGTACGTAAAGTCAGTATCATATCAGTATTATGCACCAATAGGACCATATTTAAGACTAGCGACTTGCCTGTCAAAAATGACAGCAATACAATTTGAAGGCTTTCAATGCTGGTTGCCACACCATGCCTTGCCCCCCCCCCCCCCCCCCCTGTAAGTTGAGCGCCTTCATTGCAAGCCTCCCCGCCCCCCCACTCTACTTTACGGGCCTGTCAATGAGCGCCGTTGGCGCTCATTGTGAGCCTTTCCCCAATCTCTGACCCCTGTGTCTGTTTACCCCCCTCTCCCTGTCCTGTTTTTTCCCCTTATTTCCTTCCCCTATGTCTCCCCCCCCCACCCTCAAACCCCTGTATCTCTTTCCACCATCTCTCGCCTCTCCCTCCCTTGTGTCTTTCTCTTCTCTCTCCCTCTAATTTTTTTTAAAGTCTTTCTTTCGTGCCTTGTGATCAGCGACAAAGTCCTACAGGCTTCGGCGCTGATCGTAGCCATCAACATCAATCCTATTTCAAAGTCTTGCAGGCCTTGCGCTCATTGTGGGCCTGGCTCATTGCAGCCCCTGTTATTTAAAAAAAATTTAAAGTTTTGGGCGCCTTGCGATGAGCGGCTTTTGTGCTCATCGCGAGGCCTGCAATGAGCGCCTTTGGCACTCATTGCAGCAAAGTCGTGCGGGCCTCGTTGCAGCAAAGTCGCACAAGCCTGTAACTTTTAACACAGCGTGACCGACAATTCGTAAGTATCCAACTATATGTGTCAGTAGTTTACTTTTAATCCGTAGTTATAACTGAACACTTTTTAAAAGACATGAGATTCTGAGGAGTAACGCGCTACACTTCAAATTTAATAGGATTCATCTCTTGCAACAATAGCTTTAGTAGATATACATTTTCTGTTCACGGTTCCTAATCAAACTAGTGCGTCGTTAATTCTCCCCTTTCCCGATGGAGTATTGGGTTTGTTCATGGTGTACCCTCACAAGCTAATTGGTGAGCCTAAACTACAATGGCAGTGTTCGAGGATCTTGATCTGTGATCTTAAAGGGATCCTGGAAGGTCACCATATGTGTGATGCACCATAAACTTAATTAAGTAATTCTAGGGGTATCATGATATTGAAAGGGATTTGGGAGTGCTTTGTGGACACAACACCTAGGTAACAGTGCTCAAAGCCAAGCAGCAGCTGCAAAGGCAAATAAAATATTAGCATGTATAAGAAGGGTATAGAAGCCAGGGAAGCAATATATAACTCTCATACTACAAATCCCCTATACGCCCATCTATTTGGAATATGGAGTACAATTTTGGTCACCAACTTCATAAAAAGGGACATTTTCAGAGCTGGAAAAGGTACAGGAGGAGGCAAGCAAAAACTAATAAGGGGAATGGAGGGGCTAATGTTATGAAGAAAGACTAACCAAATTAAACGTATTTTCTCTAGAAAAAAGGCGTCTAAGTGGAGATATGATTACCTTATATAAATACACCCAGGTCATAAAAAAAGATTTGTCAGGGGAGCTTTTTGTGCCAAGAGGTTTTCAACAGACAAGAGGATACCCTTTTTGATTAGAAGTAAAAATATTCCATCTTAATGAAAGAAAAGGGATCTTCACAGTAAGGGTGGTTAATCTGTGGAATTCCTACCAAAGAAGGTGGTGACAAGCGGATTCAATAGATAATTTTAAAAGGGGACTGGGTATATTTTTATATAAAAAGGGCATTCAGGGTTAGAAACAAATATATAAACTAAAAAACAAAATTAAATGATAATGTTAGCCCAAAATCAAATGGAAAATGTGTTATGTTTTAAAAGATAACATTTTTTTGATTTTATTTATGAAATAGACAATGCCACACCGAAAATGAAATAGCTGTTATCAAGTGGCTGTTCAGTTATTTTGAACACTGCCATAAATGTATATCTAATAACCATAGTTCTAGTAGCCAGAAATGGACAAGTGAAAGATAACAACCGTAAATAGGTAACGCCTTATGACCCACAATGGAGTTCCTCGTGACTGGAAGGCTTAACTTGTGTTGGACATTTTTGCTGCAATGGGTGAAAAAGCATTGGGAAAAATAGCTTTCTTTCTTAAAATTGTTGCTAAAATAACTTTGTGTAGTATTGCTACTTAAAGTGTTTGCTGGCTAAGAAGCTTCTTATATTGTGCCTGGATGCCACTACATTATTTAAATAAATATAATCTTTTTTTTTTTAAGATGTTTTCAAATCTACATTTTTAAATTGTAAATGAAAAATAATATTGGTTGAAAAATGTTTATCTGCTGTTAGTGGAGGAGTAAGAACATTGCTTATGTGTAGGTTGGATAAGATTGCAGACCTATTGCATACATTTTGTCTTTAAGTAACACTATTACACCAATATTTGTCATAAATCACCCACTTAATATGCTTCTTGTGATTAAAGTAAATAGTACTATTTAAAAAAATAAAAATAAATAAGTAGTCCGTGGGGGGACTAGAACCCAGGTCTACATCATCACAGCCCAGCTTCCTAACCACTAGGTTTATTTATTGACATTTATTGAAAGATGTAAAAATAATATATCTGATGAACTGTTAAATACTAGATTCCCTAACCTGCACAGCCGACCCCCTACCATGAAATTTCATTGGTTAGCTCTTAAAATGACTCCCTATATCTCGTCAGTACCCCCATCTCATCTGCACCCCATCAAAAGGGACAAACGTATTGGAGCCTAGAACCTGTAGTACTGAAATCGGAGACTTTTACCCTCTGAGCAGGATAAGCAGCCCCTTCTGGATCGCTACTTTGTTGTGGTGAAGATTTTGTGTACTTCAGTGCTACTGTGAACTATACCATGTAGGGTCACCCAAGATGGGCAGGTAATAGCAGAGAGGTCAGACAAATGGCAACCCTCTCCAGTATCTTTGCCAAGAAAACCATATGGATAATCATGACCAGAAACGGACAGATGTGCCTGGCGTGTTGTGTCCATTTGGTCACTGGGAGTTAGACATGGCTGAAGGACTGAGAGCTTAAGTATAATCAGTATGACAATTACATACTAAACATTATATTATATTCAGAATCTTGTGGGAGGCTTCAGGGGCTATACATCCAATAATTAAACAAAATACAATTCTTGGTCAGTTAACAAAATGTAAAAAAGTTTCCCTCATGATTTCTCCCCCTCTATCTGATGATGCTGGTAATGCAGTGCATATCTCTTTAACAAATATGGATCTCACTTATGTATCTGTTTTCATTGACTTTGTGGGCTTAGCAACTTCTTATATTCTGTCTGGAATGCCACTTAATGCAAATATATGTATTTACAATTGTATTTGTGTGCAATTACCTTTAAATTGCAAAGGAAGGATAATATGGGGTGCTTAATGTTTATCTGCTGTCACACGATCAGTAAAAATAAATGACATGTGTTGAAAGAGTGGAGGTGTGTAGTTTGGGTAACATTGCACACTTATTGTATACAGATGTGCCGCTCTTTTCTCTCCACATTTTGCCTTTTTCCCAATGATGCCTTCCTCTCACTTGGCGTTCTCCTCCACTGCTTGCTCTGCTGTCTTTCTATTTTTTCACATCTTGCTCCCCTCTCATCCTCCATCTGTCCCATCTTACTTTCTCCCTCTCCCCTACAGTGAGGCAGAAGATGGCTGCAGGAAGCCCTTGGAGCGGTTACTGCACATCTGGCAAGAGCGCAGCGTGTACTCTGCAGACTTCGTCCAGCAGTTACGATCGGCAATTGATGACGACGACAGTCCTAGGGAACCTCCAGGTACAGCACCCCAAGGGGACCCTGCGTGCAAGACACCACCGCCTGCAGAGCACATCCTCTTAATCCCTTCCCTGCCAAAGGTGCCCTCATCACATTGAATTTTCTGTACAATAGTCATATATACGGCAGTTTTATAGACATGTACCGGGCATCTTGGTAAACTGTAGTGTCCAGATATAGCAATGCAGAGATCATACAGACTTAAAGTAATTTTAAAGAATATATAGGACTTAATAAGAAAAAGATCTGTACTAAACTTTTACTTTGTATTTAAATAATATATATATATATATATATATATATATATATATATATTATATATATATATATATTTTTTTTTTTTTTTTTTTTAAATCTTGCCTCCAGCTGTATTAGTGTGAAGCTTCAATGGGGTATGTTTGTGTGGCTGCCCATGGAGTGCATTGTATATCCATGTTTAGCACAGTAAAAAGTAGGGGGTAACAAATGTATCTAAATGTTAGGTATTCAGTAGTTAGGAGTGTTTAAGAGCCATGTTGATCCAAAGGAAGGCAAACAGAAAAAAACCCATTGAAACATTGTCAATTGAATTCCTTCCTGACCCCTGATACTGTCGATCGGTCTCCTCCCTGGATCAATACTCCCTCTCTAATTAACCAGGATAACACTGGATTCCCTTTTTATTTAAAAATATATCCAATCCCTTTTTTAAAGTTATTTATCAAATCCGCTGTCACCACCTCCTTTGGTAGATAATTCCACAGAATAACCACCCTTACTATGAAGAACCCTTTTCTCCTTTTCTTTTTTATGGTGGAATCTTTTTACTTCTAAACTCAAAGGATGTTCTCGTGTCAGTTGAAACCCTCTTGGCACAAAAAGTTCACCTGACAAAGCCTTTTATTGGCCCTGGATATATTTATATAAGGTAATCATATCCCCTCTGACTCCTTTTGTTTTATTTTTATTTTTACAGAATATAAGTTTAATTTGGTTAGCCTTTTTTCATAATTAGTTTTGTTGCCCTTCTCTGTACTTTCTTTCCACCTCTAAAATGTCCTTTTTATGAAGTGGTGCCCAAAAATGTACTCCGTATTCTTAATATATTAATGGGAAGAAGGCGAGGAAGGAAGCTATAGGAACATTACAATGTGACACAGACTGTCTGTTAATTAGTGACCAGGAAGAGGCAGATGAGCTAAATAGGTTCTTTTCTTCAGTATACACAAGAGAGGTACCAGTGGTTGGGACACTACAACAAAATGGTGCTACACTACCTTCACCAAATAATTGGTTAAAGCAGGAGGAAATCCAAAAGAGGTTGGAAAAAATAAATGCTAATAATGCCCCGGTCCTGATGGAATACATCCAAGGGTACTGAGGGAACTGGGTTCTGTAATAGCCAAACCATTATATTTATTTTTCAAGATTCACTGAACACAGGGTCTCTACCAGATGACTGGAGAAAAGCAGATGTGATACCTATATTTAAGAAGGGAGTAAGAGCAAATCCAGGAATTATAGACCAGTGAGCCTCCCTTCTGTAGTCTGAAAGCTTTTAGAAGGGTTAATAAGGGATAATATACAAGAATATGTCTATTCAAACAGGATTATAAGTAGGAGCCAAGATGGATTTATGAAGGATAGGTCATGTCAAGCAAACCTAACTAGTTTCTATGAGGAGGTTAGTAGGAACCTGCATCAAGGCAACTCAGTGGATGTAGTCTTTTTGGATTTTGCAAAGACTTTTGATACAGTGCCTCATGGAAGACTATTGGGCAAACTAAGGGATACAGGAATTGCAGTACATATCTGCTCATGGATTGAGAGCTGGCTAAAAGACAGGAAGCAAAGGGTTGTTGTAAATGGAACATACTCCGATTGGACTAATGTGGAAAGGGGGGTTCCTCAGGGTTCAGTATTGGTTCCTCTCCTTTTTAACGTATTTATTAATGACGAAGAGGTGGGAACTGGAAAGTGTGTCATCAGCAAAATTTGAGACACTAAAGTTGTGCAAGGTAGCTAAATCAGATAATGATGTGCTTTATCTTCCAAGGGATTTACATAAAATTGAGGAATGGGCATCTAAATGGCAGATGAGATTTAATATGAGTTATTCATCTAGGAAGAAAAAATAGCCATGCAATTTATAATCTTAATGGAGCAAATCTAGGTGTATCAGATATTGAAAGGGATTTGGGAGTACTAGTGGACAACCACCTAGGTAACAGTGCTCAATGCCAAGCAGCAGCTGCAAAGGCAAATACAATATTAGCATGTATTAAGAAGGGTATAGAAGCAAGGGAAACAAATATATTTCTCTGCCACTATACAAATCTCTAGTACGCCCTCATTTGGAATATGGAGTACAATTTTGGGCACCACTTCATAAAAAGGACATTTTAGAGCAGGAAAATGTACAGAGGAGGGCATCAAAAACTAATAAGGGGAATGGAGGGGCTAAGGTATGAAGAAAGACTAACCAAATTAAACTTATTTTCTCTATAAAAAAGGCGTCTAAGAGGAGATATGGTTACCTTATATAAATACATCCAGCGTCAGTATAAAGATTTGTCAGGGGAGCATTTTGTGCCAAGAGGTTTTCAACTGACAAGAGGACATCCCTTGAGGTTAGAAGTAAAAAGATTCCACCTTAAAGAAAGAAAAAGGGTTCTTCACAATAAGGGTGGTTAATCTGTGGAATTCTCTACCAAAGGATGTGGTGACAGCGGATTCGATAGATAACTTTAAAAGGGGACTGGATTTATTTCTAATTAAGAAGGGGATTCAGGATTATCCGGGATAATTAGAGAGAGTGTATTGATCCAGGGAGAAATCCGATCACCAGTATCTGGGGTCAGGAAGGAATTCATTTTTTTCCCCTTTGAGACGATTGGCTAAGTTTCACTTTTTTTTATTTTTTTCCGTTTGCCTTCCTCTTGATTAATAATTAAAAAAAAAAAAAATATATATATATATATATATATATTTGATTAATAATTAATTAACAATTATTTAACAACTAATTAATAACTAATACACAGAGGAGATCTTAAAAGGTTGAACTTGATGGACTGAAAGTCTTTTTCAACTGTAATTACTATGTAACTATATATGTGATATAATCACATATTCTCTCTGGAGCATTTCAACAACATGCAGTTGAGAAACATGCTGTGATTGCCTAGTACATTTAGTACCAATAGAAACACTGTGTGCAGGCTACAGATTGGAGGGCCTTTTGTAGTGACTATTTGGAAGGCGTAAAAACAATGCTTTTAAGCACTTGTTAATACAATGATGTGTAGATATGCAGATACATACATGGTAGATTATTTCAAAAACAAAAAACTGGCTTAAAGGGACATGAGCGGTTTTCTAATAAGAAAAGAGAATTTCCTGATGCAAGTAATCTGGTTCTTCTCCTCTGAAGGGGAAAGAAGGTGGTTTCAATTTCGGTCAGGTCCAGTTATAATACTGAAACCTTCTGACCTATCCATCTTTCATCTTTCCTACCATTGATGGAGATAAAAAAAACAATCCTCATGATCTAGCTCTCAGGAAGTGATGTAACAGAGACTCAGCGTGTTCATAAATTATAATTTTCCTGCTAATGTTTAAAACTGCAATGATCATTTAAATCCCACTGTTGCTTGTCTTTAAATTGCTGCCATTATATTTAACCAAAGCATCAGTGTGGTGGAATCGGCTAGGACCTACTCAAGATTGCAGAATTGTCTGCAACCAGTAGGGGTGGCTCCACGATCATGTATTCGTACAAGGGTCACAAGACGGTTGTGATGTCTGTGGGTTCATGATATATACACAATCTTAAATACTGTACTCAGGGACTGGGTAAAGAAAATGTCATATGGGCTAGTAAAACTCTTGCCGAATGGTCACGACATTTGTCACTAAACCAGTTTGATGCACATTGTTCCTAGTTGTATAGAGACTCTTTGTGGTAGCCATCTTTGTTTTGTTTTTAGCCATTTGTGTTCTTAGGCTGACCTCAGTTCAGATTCAGCTGGGCCAAATTGTTCCTGTCATGGATTCCACATAATCTTAACTATTTACTGCTAATGCGTATTAGTGTATTAGAGAGACTACTGATTAAAAGCGCTACCTTGTCATGGTGAAGGGGCTTGTGTACCTCAATGAAGCTGTGAGCTATAGCATGTAAGGTCGCCCAAAGTGGGCAGGTCAGACAAATTGTGATCCACTGGAGAAGGAACTGGCAACCCACTCCAGTATCTTTGCCAAGATAATCTTATGGATAAGCACAACCAAAGACCTAATGATAGATGTGCCTGGCGTGCTGCTGTCATGGAGAGTCGGACTGAAGGAATAAACAACAACTGCTTACAATAAATTGTAGGTAGAATCTCACACAATAGCCCAAAAGGGACTTGCTAGGCTGCAGTGAGTAGTGCCAAATGGGGCTGCATGTGAGCTATGAGGGGCATGGGAATGTTTTATTGCGTTTTCCCATATAGAAAGGATTTGTGACATTCAATAAAAGCAAGTTGGTTGAGGAGACTTGTTTCGGGCTGTACTCCTTGATCTCTTAGAATCATTTACCAAGTGTTAGAGCCCTATCACTTAGGGCTTGTATTCTCCTCTATTCCATGGCTCCCATAAGAAAAAATCTGAATGACGTTCACTTGTAAAACATTACAGAGCTCTACCTAAATTTAACCCCCATTACCATAGTGGTTCTTATTAACCACCCACTGTACCCAACATTATTCCCTATACCATGGGGGGCCCTATTGGCCCCAGTGGTTTACTATAATAAAACTATGGGGGTTCTTATGGACCCCCATGGTTTACTATAATATAACCATGAGGGTTCTTATGGACCCCCATGCCACTTAAATGTAATCCTTATGGATCCCAATGGTATACTAAACTATAAACAATGGGGTTCCCTGTAGACCCTCATTGCATTTAATATTTATCCTTATACAATGGGAGTCCCTACTGACCCCCATAGTATACTGCACTATAATCACTTGACACTCATGGTGCTATAGCCTCTATTATTATTATTGTTATGATTATTATTGTTGTTATTATTATCCTTTATTTAGAACGCGCCAACATATTCTGTAGCGCCTCCACCATCAACTATAATAGTTGTCAATCTGCGAGTTGTCGTCACGCTTGCTGGGTTTGCATAGAGAGCCCCGCGACGGCAATCCTCGCGAAGCGAGGTCTGCAGTCACGGGGGTGGAGGCTTGCGGGACTTAGCTGCAATGAGGGCCTAAGACGCAGTTGCGGAAGTGGAAGCCCACGGGACTTGGCTAAACTGAAAAGACCTGAAAAAACACAAAAATATGCCTCAAATTAACTTACACTCTCTCACACAGCACAGGGGGAGAGCCAGGGAACCTAGGAGTGAGGGTGCAAGTTAATGGAGTCATATTTTGGCTTTTTTCACTATCGAAAATCGCAGAAGCGAGGAAAAAATTGCTGCAGAAAAACGTAAACAGGACGTAAAACGAGGCCTAAGCACTAAGACTTAACGCAAACCAGTAACACTTAATACAAGGCAGTTAAACTTAACCCAAGGCATTAGGCCCCTAAACTGCACAGGCCTATAAAGTTTACAGGGGAGAGGCTCGCAATGAGCGCCAAAGGCGCTCAGGACGGTTGCTCAGAGTGGCCATATCCTCGCATTTTGTGGCAAACAGTATTGCCAGGCTTCACATTTTATTGCAGTCATTTTTGACGTGCAAGTCCCTAGTACAAAATTAAGACTGTTGCACAAAACAATATAAAGAAGAAAAAATAAATAATCCAAAAGCAAAGTACACCTGTAGGGGGACAACACTTACCCTCCAGCGAACATTCTTACATTCTGCTTGGTTAGACTTTTAACCAAATTCTTGATTGTAAATTAAATGTGATGATTGTTGTTGTTTTTTGTTTTTTTTGTAAAGCGCCAGCATATTCCATAGCGCTGTACAAAGAAAAGAAACCCAATATTTTAACAATGGAAAAGAGTAAAGTGTTTGATTTTGCTCAGGAGGACCGTTTGAGGCCAAGTGAGAGAGGCCAGAAAGCCGTTCATGGGCAGAGGAGCACCTCAAAGGAGTTTCATTAGAGATTCCATAAATATTCCCATGGTTATAGTTTAAAACAACATGGCGGACCCTCATGGTAACATGGTTTAAAGTTAGGTGTCATGGAGGCCCCAGTGGGTTAATGGACACTCCAGTCCACAGCACAAAGGCTCACCTTTGAAAGGGGCCCAATTGTCCCCAGGATATTGAGGGGTGATACCCAGCTACATAGGGTTTGATGGGTTTTGAGGGAGAATTCCTTGGGATACTCGGCACATAGGGGTAGTGGATCATGGATAGAGGGGCCATAAACCATTTGATTTTGTTATTATTATTTATGGGAGGATGTTCAGGTTAGTGTAGTGTCTCCCTTCATGTTAGTGGGTACCATTCTGAGATTGCTGCGATTCAGACTCTGAGTCTCTTACAGGTATGCTTTAGGCAGGCTGCAAGCCCTTGTTATAGCTAAAGAGCTACGTGCCAGCCACCCCTGCAGGGCTAGTAAGTAAGATTTATGGGATCCTTTTTTTGCGGGAGCCATGGCATAGCTGACATTATGGTGTTACATCATTTGCAGTGAATTTGTACAAAACAAAATATACTCTTTTTTTTTTTTTTTTTTGTAGTCAACTGCGTGCTTTTAATAAATTAAATGAGGATTACTTGCGTCAAATGCTAAAAGTTGCACTCACTCTCCAACTAGGCCACAAATCCCCCCTGCTGAATAGAATAATAACAAACTGGCACAACGCTCACTTGAGACTCCAGACCAACAAGCAGTGCTCTAAACTAGACCACATGCTAAAAATGAAGATTTTGTCTAATAATGCTGTTATGCTCATGGGTTGAACATCCACTAATATTGTTGATTTGTGACATTCTTCTCAAACACTTGGTTACATAGAGGATGAAAAATATACTTTTAGTCCATCAAGTTCAACCTTTTTAGGGACTCTGCCAACCCCAAATCAAGTTGTTATTGTTTAAGAGCTACATTATATTAGGCATATTTTTCTAAAGATAACAATTACTGAGATATTAAGGATTTATCTTTGTTGTATTACTATGCAAATGAGTGACTCCGGAATTAATTGATATGCTAATCAGCATTTCAGTGTATCTGTCATTGCTGTGGCGAAACGGTTCCTCCATAAGGTTATCATGCAGTTAGATTCCCCTATCTGATTCTGAGTATCAAGCACTCTGAGCCACTAACTAGCATACTGAACCCATATTAGCATACAGGTATTGCACAAACAATTCAGAATATCCAGTAGAGAAAACCGGTTCTTACCATGTATATAGAGTTTTTAATGTTGTTAAGACTTCCTATTGGGGCTGTTCCTTTTTAAGCTCTTATACAAGGTGGAAATTACAGAGGCTGGATTAATGTCATAGTGAACAAAAAATTATAGATCTTTAAGATATAGCACAATGGTGAAATGCTAAAACCACACTTCATTGAGGAAAATGTCAAAATAAAGCAAATGTATAGGAGTCTCCAAAAATAGGATTCAGAATTAATGGTCCTTTAATGTCAACTGCTATTGATTTAAAGACCTGGAAATCATTATTTCAAGCTTAGTATAAGCGAGCCGTGCTCTGAAGGATGCTGGGTTGTGTTAGATGAGATATTGGCAGCAGAGAGTGAGCGCTAGCAATGACCCTACAATACTGCGCTGTACTTAGGTGCTTGATTTAGTGCTGTCCAACAGGATTTAAAAGAATTGGAAAAAACACATCTCTGAGGGTATGTTTTCTGTTATCTTGGCTATAAAATATTTGAGCAGGCTTTGTGCTAATAATTTTGTTGGGTTTTGCTGTAAGCTGCATTTCCTATTGGAGTGGGTATCCCAGACTGCATTGCACCTATCTCTTACTGTGGTATCATTTTCTGTCTGGCTCCTAAAATTGGTTCAGCTTACATAGTATGCTACCCTCCTATCAAAGCTGTACAGGTAACATCTCACCTATTACAAGTCAACAGAGATTGTGCAGTGTCCCTGGTATATATTTGAAACTCTACTTTGTCTAAAGCCTCATCTGGCATATATTCTAGTAATACATTAGTAATAATCTATTACACAGGCAATTTCCTGGTGTCTTGGGTTTTAGGCCTGTTTCTGGGTTTATTTGGGGCACTGATTCATAAAAATTGCATTGGATAGACCGCATCACCTCTAGTTTCTTAGATATAGATATGGGATAGTAGAGCCAAACATGAACATTGGGCAAGGGATTGATTGGCCTCCGAGGGAACATATGTTGATTCGAGGACAAAAGTCTTGCAAAAGGAGCTTCTTGTGTGTCGAATGACTGGAAAGTTTGTATCATAAGCCATAAAGTGCTATATAGGAGAATAGGTGAAACCGGTGCCATTTGGCAACTGGTCCAACATTTTAAGGAACCAAAATGTGTGTTGGCCTGTATACTTTAGCATGCAGCAGGGAATTGCAAATCGTCTCTCAAAGGGGTAGCGTCAATAAGGGTACCTACACACGCCTACCTACACACACACCTACCTGCCTACCTACACACACACACCTACCTGCCTACCTACACACACACACATACCTACACACACACAGCTACCTACCTACCTACACACACACACACACATACCTACACACACACACACACCTACACACACCTACACACCTACACACACACCTACACACCTACCTACAACAACACACACCTACCTACACACACACCCACCTACCTACACACACCGACCTACCTACACACACCTACCTACCTACCTACACACCTACCTACCTACACACCTACCTACCTACACACCTACCTACCTACACACACACCTACCTACACACACACCTACCTACACACCTACCTACCTACACACCTACCTACCTACACACACACACCTACCTACCTACACACACCTACCTACACACACACCTACACACACACACCTACCTACACACCTACCTACCTACACACACACACACCTACCTACCTACACACACACACACCTACCTACCTACACACACACACCTACCTACCTACACACACACACACCTACCTACCTACACACACACACACACCTACCTACCTACACACACACACCTACCTACCTACCTACACACACACCTACCTACCTACACACACACACACACCTACCTACCTACACACACACACACACCTACCTACCTACACACACACACACACCTACCTACCTACACACACACACACACACTCCTACACACACACACACACTCCTACACACACACACACACACCTACCTACACACACACACACACCTACCTACACACACACACACACCTACCTACACACACACACACCTACCTACACACACACACACACCTACCTACACACACACACACACCTACCTACACACCCTACCTACACACACACACACACCTACCTACACACACACACACACCCTACCTACACACACACACACACCTACCTACACACACACACCTACCTACACACACCTACCTACACACACACACCTACCTACACACACACACCTACCTACACACACACACCTACCTACACACACACACCTACCTACACACACACCTACCTACACACACACACCTACCTACACACACACACCTACCTACCTACACACACCTACCTACCTACACACACACCTACACACACACCTACACACACACCTACACACACACCTACCTACACACCCACACACACACCTACACACCTACACACACACCTACACACACCTACACCTACACCTACACACACACACCTACACACACCTACACACACCTACACCTACACACACCTACACCTACACACACCTACACCTACACCCACCTACACACACACCTACACACCTACCTACCTACACACACACCTACCTACACACACACACCTACCTACACACACACACCTACCTACACACACACACCTACCTACACACACACACACACCTACCTACACACACACACACACCTACCTACCTACACACACACACACCTACCTACCTACACACACCTACCTACCTACACACACCTACCTACCTACACACACCTACCTACCAACACACACCTACCTACACACACACACACCTACCTACACACACCTACCTACACACACCTACCTACCTACACACACACCTACACACACACCTACACACACACCTACACACACACCTACACACACACCTACACACACACCTACACACACACCCACACACCACCCACACACACACACCCACACACACACCTACACACCTACACACACACCTACACACACCTACACCTACACACACCTACACCTACACCTACACACACCTACACCTACACACACCTACACCTACACACACCTACACACACACCTACACACCTACCTACCTACACACACACCTACCTACCTACACACACACCTACCTACACACACACACCTACCTACCTACACACACACACCTACCTACCTACACACACACACACCTACCTACCTACACACACCTACCTACCTACACACACCTACCTACACACACACACACCTACCTACCTACACACACCTACCTACCTACACACACCTACCTACCTACACACACCTACCTACCTACACACACCTACCTACCTACACACACCTACCTACCTACACACACACACACACCTACCTACACACACACACCTACCTACCTACACACACACACCTACCTCACACACACACACACCTACCTACACACACACACACACCTACCTACACACACACACACACACACACACACACACACACACACACACCTACACACACACACACACCTACCTACCTACACACACACACCTACCTACACACACACACCTACCTACACACACACACCTACCTACACACACACACCTACCTACACACACACACACACACCTACCTACACACACACACCTACCTACACACACACACCTACCTACACACACACCTACACACACACACCTACCTACACACACACACACACCTACCTACACACACACACACACCTACCTACACACACACACACACCTACCTACACACACACACCTACCTACACACACACACCTACCTACACACACCTACCTACACACACCTACCTACACACACACACACACCTACCTACACACACCTACCTACACACACACACACCTACCTACACACACACACACCTACCTACACACACACACACACACACACACACACCTACCTACACACACACACACCTACCTACACACACACACACACACCTACCTACACACACACACACACACACACACACACCTACCTACACACACACACACACACCTACCTACACACACACACACACACACACACACCTACCTACACACACACACACCTACCTACACACACACACCTACCTACACACACACACACACACCTACACACACACACACACCTACCTACACACACACACACACACACCTACCTACACACACACACACACACACCTACCTACACACACACACACACACACCTACCTACACACACACACACACACCACCTACCTACACACACACACACACACACACCTACCTACACACACACACACACCTACCTACACACACACACACACACACCTACCTACACACACACACCTACCTACCTACACACACACACACCTACCTACCTACACACACACCTACCTACCACACACACACACCGTTATCCATAAGGGTTTAGATGAGATATTGGCAGCAGAGAGTGAGCGCTAGCAATGACCCTACAATACTGCGCTGTACTTAGGTGCTGATTTAGTGCTGTCCAACAGGATTTAAAAAGAATTGAAAAAACACATCTCTGAGGGTATGTTTTCTGTTATCTTGGCTATAAAATATTTGAGCAGGCTTTGTGCTAATAATTTTGTTGGGTTTTGCTGTAAGCTGCATTTCCTATTGGAGTGGGTATCCCAGACTGCATTGCACCTATCTCTTACTGTGGTATCATTTCTGTCTGGCTCCTAAAATTGTTCAGCTTACATAGTATGCTACCCTCCTATCAAGCTGTACAGGTAACATCTCACCTATTACAAGTCAACAGAGATTGTGCAGTGTCCCTGGTATATATTTGAAACTCTACTTTGTCTAAAGCCTCATCTGGCATATATTCTAGTAATACATTAGTAATACTATTACACAGCAATTTCCTGGTGTCTTGGGTTTTAGGCCTGTTTCTGGGTTTATTTGGGGCACTGATTCATAAAAATTGCATTGGATAGACCGCATCACCTCTAGTTTCTTTAGATATAGATATGGGATAGTAGAGCCAAACATGAACATTGGGCAAGGGATTGATTGGCCACCGAGGGAACATATGTTGATTCGAGGACAAAGTCTTGCAAAAGGAGCTTCTTGTGTGTCGAATGACTGGAAAGTTTGTATCATAAAGCCATAAAGTGCTATATAGGAGAATAGGGTGAAACCGGTGCCATTTGGCAACTGGTCCAACATTTTAAGGAACCAAAATGTGTGTTGGCCTGTATACTTTAGCATGCAGCAGGGAATTGCAAATCCTCTCAAAGGGGTAGCGTCAATAAGGGTACCTACACACGCCTACCTACACACACACCTACCTGCCTACCTACACACACACCTACCTGCCTACCTACACACACACACATACCTACAACACACGACACTACCTACCTACCTACACACACACACACACATACCTACACACACACACACCTACACACACCTACACACCTACACACACACCTACACACCTACCTACACACACACACCTACCTACACACACACACCTACCTACCTACACACACCGACCTACCTACACACACCGACCTACCTACACACCTACCTACCTACACACCTACCTACCTACACACCTACCTACCTACACACACACCTACCTACACACACACCTACCTACACACCTACCTACCTACACACACACACCTACCTACCTACACACACACACCTACCTACCTACACACACACACCTACCTACACACACACACCTACACACACACACCTACCTACCTACACACACCTACCTACCTACACACACACACACCTACCTACCTACACACACACACACCTACCTACCTACACACACACACCTACCTACCTACACACACCTACCTACCTACACACACACACACACCTACCTACCTACACACACACACCTACCTACCTACCTACACACACACCTACCTACCTACACACACACACACACCTACCTACCTACACACACACACACACCTACCTACCTACACACACACACACACCTACCTACCTACACACACACACACACCTACCTACACACACACACACACACCTACCTACACACACACACACACCTACCTACACACACACACACACCTACCTACACACACACACACACCTACCTACACACACACACACACACCTACCTACCTACACACACCTACCTACACACACACACACACCTACACTCACACACACACACACCTACCTACACACACACACACACCTACCTACACACACACACACACCTACCTACACACACCTACCTACACACACACACACCTACCTACACACACACACCTACCTACACACACACACCTACCTACACACACACACCTACCTACACACACACACCTACCTACCTACACACACCTACCTACCTACACACACACCTACACACACACCTACACACACACCTACACACACACCTACACACACACCTACCTACACACCCACACACACACCTACACACCTACACACACACCTACACACACCTACACCTACACCTACACACACCTACACCTACACACACCTACACACACCTACACCTACACACACCTACACCTACACACACCTACACCTACACACACCTACACCTACACACACCTACACACACACACACCTACACACACACCTACACACCTACCTACCTACACACACACCTACCTACACACACACACCTACCTACACACACACACCTACCTACCTACACACACACCTACCTACCTACACACACACCTACCTACCTACACACACACACCTACCTACCTACACACACACACACCTACCTACCTACACACACCTACCTACCTACACACACCTACCTACCTACACACACATACCTACACACACACACACCTACCTACACACACACACACCTACCTACACACACACCTACCTACACACACCTACCTACCTACACACACCTACCTACCTACACACTCACCTACACACACACCTACACACACACATACACACACACCTACACACACACCTACACACACACCTACACACACACCCACACACCTACACACACCTACACACACCTACACCTACACCTACACACACCTACACCTACACACACCTACACCTACACACACCTACACACACACACACCTACACACACACCTACCTACCTACACACACACCTACCTACACACACACACACCTACCTACCTACACACACACACCTACCTACCTACCACACAACCACACCTACCTACCTACACACACCTACCTACCTACACACAACTCTACCTACTACACACACCTACTACCTACACACACCTACCTACCTACACACACACACCTACCTACACACACCACACACACACCTACCTACACACACACACCTACCTACCTACACACACACACCTACCTACCTACACACACACACCTACCTACACACACACACATACACACATACACACACACACACACCTACCTACACACACACACCTACCTACACACACACACACCTACCTACACACACACACACACACCTACACACACACACACCTACACACCTACACACACACACCTACCTACACACACCTACCTACACACACACACACCTACCTACACACACACACCTACCTACACACACACACCTACCTACACACACACACCTACCTACACACACACACCTACCTACACACACACACCTACCTACACACACACACACACACCTACCTACACACACACACCTACCTACACACACCTACCTACACACACACACCTACCTACAAACACACACCTACCTACACACACACACACACACACCTACCTACACACACACACCTACCTACACACACACCTACACACACACACCTACCTACACACACACACCTACCTACACACACACACCACCTACACACACACACACACACACACACACACCTACCTACACACACCTACCTACACACACACACCTACCTACACACACCTACCTACACACACACACCTACCTACACACACACACCTACCTACACACACCTACCTACACACCTACCTACACACACACACACACCTACCTACACACACACACACACCTACACACACACACACCTACACACACACACCTACCTACACACACCTACCTACACACACACACCTACCTACACACACACACCTACCTACACACACCTACCTACACACACCTACCTACACACACACACACACCTACCTACACACACCTACCTACACACACACACACATACCTACACACACACACACACACACACACACACCTACCTACACACACCTACCTACACACACACACACACCTACCTACACACACCTACCTACACACACACACACACACACACACACACACCTACCTACACACACACACACCTACCTACACACACACACACCTACCTACACACACACACACACCTACCTACACACACACACACCTACCTACACACACACACACACCTACCTACACACACACACACACACACCTACCTACACACACACACACACACCTACCTACACACACACACACACACACACACACCTACCTACACACACACACACACACCTACACACACACACACACACACACCTACCTACACACACACACACACACCTACCTACACACACACACACACCTACCTACACACACACACACACATACCTACACACACACACACACCTACCTACACACACACACACACACACACACACCTACCTACACACACACACACACCTACCTACACACACACACACACCTACCTACACACACACACACACCTACCTACACACACACACACACCTACACACACACACACACACACCTACCACACACACACACACCTACCTACACACACACACACACCGTTATCCATAAGGGTTTGCCTGACTATGCCCATATTAGCTAGTTTGTGACCGAAACTCATGGTTGATATTATTCAGATTTCTGACATTATTGATACTGCACATGCCATCAGTTCCTTGAGCCTCTATATGTTTGTGTTTAGTCATGTCTGACTCTCTGTGATCCTATGGACTGCAGCACGCCAGGTACATCTTGTGTCTGCCATGGAAACCATATGATTAACACAACTAAAGATACTGGTGTGGGTGGCCAGTTCCTTCTCCAATGGACAGCAATTTGTCTGACCTCTCTGCTATAACCTGCCCATTTTGGGTGACTCTACATGTGTTAGCTCACAGCTTCCTTGAAGTACACAAACCCCTTCACCATGGCAAGGTAGAGATCCAGAAGGGGAGAGTCTCCATTTTTTACCCTATCTTTTCATTTACTTTCCAGACACAAATTGTCCTCTGAACCATCCGATAGAGTGGAAAGGCAAATGGAAATAGTGTTTTTCTTTTTATTGCTCTTAAAATATGATAAGCTTTTGAAATTTGGCTGTTTTAGACTACATTTATACTGCCACAGATTGTCTTAAAGAAACAAAGAAGGTTTCTGGATTTCCCTAGGAATAGAATATACCTATGTAACATATTTACTTTTATGTACTTTTTTATCTTAAGGTTTTTTTTTCTCTACAATAATTAATTTTTTTCCTGTTTGGGGCTGCTCTCTGTAGCTCATGCAGCTTGTGAATACACAGACGGTGAATTAGGTTTTCAGTAATCTATCACACGTAGCATGTTGCAGACTGTACTTAGTATTGCATTGTCTTCATGAGCTGCAGAGGGGAAAAACAGGAACTATTTGGAAGGTTTAGGCAGCATAAACGGAGGGTTCCCTGGTGGTCCAGTGGTTAGGATTTTGTGCGGTCACCGCTGCAACCTGGGTATGATTCCAGTCAGGAAACCAAGAGTTCACACCACCCTGAACTGAGCAGGGTTGGGCCTGGTCAGTACTTGGATGGGAGACCAGGAGCTGTATGTGGTCGCCCACTGCAGAAGGAACTGTCTTCCTGCTCCCGTACCAAGTGGATCAGCATGACCATGGACATAAAGATGTGCTTGGTGTGTTACAGTCCATTAGGTCACAGAGAGTTGGAACCTGTCCTGTCCACAAGTACTCCCAAATCCCTTTCAACATCTGATACCCCTAGATTTGCTCCATTAAGAATATAAATTGCATGGTTAGTTTTCTTTCCCAAATGCATAACCTAACGTTTATTCGTATTAAATTTCATCTGCCATTTAGATGCCCATTCCTCTAATTTATGTAAATCCCCTTGAAGGGAAAGTACATCATTATCTGATTTAATTACCTTGCAAAAACGGAGACACTACTTTCCAGTCCCACCTCATTAAAAAATGTAAAAAAGTAGGGGACCTAATACTGAACCCTGAGGAACCCACTTACCACATTAGTCCAATCGGAGTATGTTCCATTTACAACAACCCTTTGCTTCCTGTCTTTTAGCCAACTCTCAATCCATGAGCAGATATTTACTGCAATTCCTGTATCTCTTAGTTTGCCCAATAGTCTCCCATGTCGCACTGTATCAAAAGCCTTTGCAAAATCCAAAAAGACTACATCCCCTGAGTTGCCTTGATCCAGGTTCCTACTAAGCTCCTCATATAAACTAATTGGATTTGTTTGACATGACCTATTCTCCTATAAATCTGTGTTGATTCCTACTTATCCTGTTCAAATAGACATATTCTTGTATAATGTGCCTTATTTACCCTTCTAAAAAAAAAAAAAAGCTTTCCCCCTACAGAAGTGAGGCTCACTGGTCTATAATTCCCCGGATTTGCTCTTGCTCCCTTCTTAAATATCGGTATCACCTCTGCTTTTCGCCAGTCATCTGGTAGAGACCCTGTGTTGAGTGAACATTTTTACAATCCTTGTGAAATCCAGTAACTTTCCAAGGCTTTTAGTATATGAGTTGCATTGGTCCATGGCACTTTTTTAGAAGTACTGCGTAAACTTTTAATTTATTGCTATTTTTTACTGATCACCAGTTAGAGCAGTATATATAATAGTGGTGTATATATAATAGTGGAGCAGTGGTGTGCTTGCGTCCGCCCTATAAAAGGTTGGTGTGACAAACGTGGGTGTCTAATGCGTTCAAAAAAAATAACAATTGAAACCAAATCAAAAATAATAATTCTCCAAAAAATAATAGGGAGAATTTGGATTTGAACTCGCCATCTACAGTTCTAAGGCTCCTTCTCTCTGCATGGTAAATATTGGCAGATCCAATAAAAACTATATGTAATCAGTGTGGCCATCATAGTCTCAACCTCATTATCTTGGCTGGTTTTGTAGGAGGGCTTCAGGGGTGAAACAACCCATTCTTTACCAATTTCAAAATTGGAAACAACTTGTTTTTCCAGCCTCTAGCTGATGGTTTATGTCAGTTTTAGTGACCTACAAATATCTTTAAACTATATTGAAGAAACAAGATGTTGCATTGCGAGCCAGATATGTATGTCCGTGCCCAGAATCCTCAACTGTAGTGGATGTACCAATTAATTGGCTGAAACACTCATTGTTTGGCTGATTGTACCTAGTTCCGTGGTGGTCCAGTGGTTAGGATTTAGTGCTTTCACAACTGGCATCGAACCTAGCTCGCAGTTGTGAAAGCACTAAATCCTAAACACTGGACCACCACGGAACTAGGTACAATGAGCCAAACAAGAAGTGTTTCAGCCAATTAATTGGCATTGAACCTAGGTCGCAGTCGGGGGATCATGTGGTCACGCCACCCTGAAGCCATGCAGGTTTGGGCCTGGTTGGTACTTGGATGGGAGACCACTTAGGAATACCAGGAGCTGTATGCTGTGTCCGACTGGAGAAGGAACTGGAGAAGATCTCTTCCATGAAAACCATGTGGATCAGCATGAGCATGAACATTAAAATGTGCATGGTGTGTTGCGGTTCATGAGATCACAGAGAGTCGGAAACAACCGCACAATGGAAAAACAACCAAAAATATATGGTTATTTGTCACCATCAGACATTATGACCTGCAATAATTATACATCCCACTGGGGGCAACGTGACACTGTAATATGCAGAGGTCCTGTCAGTTTGTTTTATTATACAATATCGACAGGTCCTGCTGCTCCATAAGATAAAAACATTAAAAAAAAACATGAACATGTTTAGTTGTGATTTATTTGGCTGAACATTTTGAATCTGAATAAGTATAATTAAGCAATGAAAAAAAATCTAGTAGAGTAGAAAAATAAATATTCATGCCTCTGCTGCGCACTGGAGGCATCCATTGTACTTTAGTGGATGTTGGTTATGTGAGAAGGAAGTTTACTTTCTTGAAGAACAGTTCTTATTGTAAGTTGCCTGGCCTCTGGGCATGTGTAGTGTCAAATTCACTCAGATCCGTTTAGTACAATTCTTTATCTCTCTCATCTGCTTTTTCCCTTCTCCCCACTCATCCCTCCATTGACAGATATAAAAAGAAACACAATCCTCAGCAAGCAGCTATTAGAAAGTGATAAACTAGACCAGATCACATTTTCTGATCATAAAGTCTACAAAAAATCTTATTTTTTTAAATTTTTTTTTTACTTCTTGATAATTTTGACTATTATCAAGTTTAGTTATTAAAAAGACTACACAGTAAAAATGTTGACACTGTGGCCTTTTTACACAGAACATGAAGTACATGTAAAATGGAACAGACGCCAGCCTGAATACAGGGTCGAGTCACATTATTATGACCATTACCTTAAAAAGATATTCCTTCAACTCTATCTGACATCAGCAGCGCATAACCAATAAATATGGCGGTGACATGTAGGCATTCTGCAAACATGAACCATCATAGTCACCTCCGAGAACAAACACTCTGCAACCAGCAATGTTGGAAGAACACAAGCTGGTCCACTCATACCTCTGGAAAGCACTCTCAACCAAAGACTGGCTTATCTGCAGATCAAGTACACCCATACATGTTGACTGTCTTCCCCGCAACATGTCATATGGGCAGAATTGTCCGGGAGTGGTTGTAGGCGCACAATGAAGACTTCCAAGTACTTCCCTGGCCTCCAAATTCCTGGACTTGAACCCCATTGAGCACCTGTTTTACCACCTCCATCACCATGTTCCCCTTATGGATCCTCTACCACGTATTCTTCAGTAGCTGTTGGATGCACTGCAGTCTGCGTGGCTCGAGATACCTTTGCCAACCTTCCAGCATCTTATTGACTCGCTACCACACTGTCTAGCTGCACACGGCGGTTATCACATATATAGTTGTCAGTGTTGGGAACGCTTACAATGTTGGTCACACTTTGCGAGGCGAGCCGTGTACGACGTACCACTTAGGCTGGATGAACGCCAAAGGCGCTCATCTGCGAAGAGAGGCATGTACGGAGCAGGATGTAGGCTGCATTGTGAGGGTCGCAACTGAGAGCCAAGCACCTAACTCAAAAAACCCTCAAAACAAAATACATTTAACAAATATAATAACACACTCACCGACCAGCACAGGGGGAGAGCCAGGAAGCCTTGGAGTGAGGTTGCAAGCGATTTTTGACCCCTTTTTTTGGCTTCCCATGAATCCAAAATCGAGGGAAAAAATGGCGGACGAAAAGCGTAAAGAATTCAGAAAGTGGATGAAAACGAGGCTGAGCAACGCCAGGCACGCGGCACCTAGGAAATAAAACAAACTGCCTTCAGCGCATAACACGCAAACATTCGGCAGACACACAGAGGACAAACACACTGGGATGGGACAGGGGGGAGATGGTGGAAAGACACACATGGCATTCCCAAGCACAAAACTTGCAGGTTAACGAAACCTGCAATGAGCGGCCCATACAGTAGACGGGAGGTAAGGCTCGCAATAAGTGCCGAAAGCGCTCATTGTGAGCCACAAGATCAGCGCCAAAGCCGCTGATAGTAGGGCTCACGATGAGCACCGTGAGCGGGAGAGGCTTGCAATGAGCGCCATAGGCGCTCAGCGCATGACTCGCCATTAGCGCCAAAGGTGCTTAGAGGAGCAAAAGCCTCACATTGTGTGGCAAACAGCATTGCTAGTCTTACAATTTTAAATCCGGCATTGTTGACGGGCAAGTAGCTAGTACAGGATATTAGTCATAATAATGTGACTCTACTTTATTACTCTGCTGCTAGTGCACTATATAAAGTGGAGCCCCCCTAGGTTTCACCCCTCTCTGATGCTGATGTCCTGTATATTATGTGCCACATTCAGTGTTTGCATTATCACATTTTATTTACTTCCCGTATCTGGAAGTTTTTACTATATTTAGCCACAAACATCCCTCTCTGAGCCTGGGATAACAGCTGTGGCTAGGAACAGCTCTCAGATGCCATACAGACAGGAAGGGGGGCAGAGGCGGATCAGAGGTCACGGTCCTTTCTGGTGAGAAGGTAGCTCTATATTTATCCAGATTAATCTCCACAGCATATTATCCATCTTGACAGCCTTTAAGCACAATGCCAAAAAGTTTATTTTGCTTGGGCGGACGGCATTAGTTTCCATGTTAACCATATCATTTATCTGCAGCTATTTTACATTCAGAGACGGCCTAACCTCACAAGTCTCCTATTCATTATGACAAAAGTTTTGAAATGTTTTGTTTCCTGGCTTCTTCTTCATGTTAAAGGACCAGCGCACGGTGAACATAAATCTGTATGAAACAATATTAGGCAGGAAAAATGTCCTAAATGTAGTTCTACAAAACAAAACTCTGTTTGGTTCCTGGAAAAATCCATGATACATGTGTTTAAGAGGGGCGATTACATTCCTGCGGTAGAAGACATTGCAGATATTGTTGCTCAATACCTGCTATTGGGCATGTGGAGTGGAAGGGCGTAGGTGCCAAATTATGAAAGATCCAATTTAAAAAGAAAAAACACCCCTTAGATTTCAAGTTGTTGGAAAGGGATGAAACTAGACATGGTTTATATTCCTGGCTTGTGTAAAATCCAGCCCTAGCTTTGCTCAAAGTTGTTTGATACAGTGGGCATATGCTTAAGGGAAGCCATGTTTCATATTGTTATGGATTGCAAGAGCGTAGCCTTTGTGGGCACATATGCATGTCCCTGCCCAGGTTCCCAGAATGCAGTGTAATAACTGTGTATATATATATATATATATATATATTATATATATATATATATATATATATATATATATATATATATATATATATATATATATATATATATATATATATATATATATATATATATAGGCTTGTGTTTAATACAACCTTTGCATTAAAGCTGTGTAATACAGCCTGCATAAGCTTAAAGGAAGCCATGTTTGATACTGGCTGTGGATTGAAGAGTGAGGCATTTGTGGGCACATTTGCATGTCCCTGCCCAGGTTTCCAGAATGCAGTGCAATAACTGTATTTCTTGGAATTCAAGGCTTTTTAACTTGTTTTAGACATTCAAATGTGAACACAGATGTACTATTTATTTACTATTATTTATATTTATATATATATATATATATATATATATATATATATATATATGTACGTTACATTTGTGTTTACATTTGAATGTCTAAATAAAGTTAAAAAACTTGTTTCAAGCCCTGAATTCCAAGAAATACAGTAATTGCACTGCATTTTGGGGACATGCAAATGTGCCCACAAAGGCTTCACTCTTGTAATCCAATGATACACACACCACCACCCCTCTTTTGGATATCTAACTTGTCATGATGAAGGGGCTTGTGTACTTAGGGGGAAGCTGTGTGCCGTATCATGTAGAGTCACCCAAGATGGGGAGTTCATAGCAGAGAAGTCAGATAAATTGAACGAAACTGGCCCCCCATTTATGAACCAGGAATAATGATAAACATGTCAGCAACTATCCATAAGCAGAGCCTGTTAAAATTAAGACTTTCACTACATTTCAAACCGCTACACCTTGCCAGCAACTGCGACCCTCGCAAACTTTACGTCGACACGTTACAACCCATTACGACCTCGCAAAAACCGTCCGCAACATGCGCACATCAAAACATAAAAAATCCAACACATACACACAACAAATACATAAAAAGCTTACCTACATCAAGAGGAAGCATCCAGGACCTCGAAAACTAAACTTACACCTCAATTTAACTGAAATTAAAGCACTAAAAAATTCTCTAAGCAAGAGAAAAAATGGCTGCCGAAGAAAACTAGGCTAAAGGTCCCTAAACACGCAAAAGACCACCAAACACCTAGGGATATTCCGAAAAACTCGCACGACATAGAAAACGAACGACACTACATCACCTACATTATATACACCAAACACCCTTAGCTCACTTACAATTTCATTGCCGTCATTTTTTGACGGGCAATATTCTAGTACTAGATAAGGATCAGGGAGGAGATCTGACTCTGAATGGGCAACTTTGAGAGTCAATGCAGCACATTTCTCAGGAATGATTCATTTTAAATGTTTAATGAAATATATGGCCAGATTTTCATATTCTTATCTGTAAAAAAAAATGAATTTCAAAGTCATTTTACTGGTAAAAAAAAAAAAATCCATTATCCAGCTACCATCCATGAAAGAGCGTATGATCCATATGACATTTAGGTGGCTCTTTACTCTTTCCGAGCATTATTTTCACTAGCACATCTTCCTATTCTTAGCTTTTCTAATCCCATAGGCCTCCTCTTCTTTTATATGCAGAGATATTTAAACCCCATAGGTGTCCTGTTCATTGATAGCAGAGCTTGCAGGTCTTTGTATCGTGTGCCTACAGCTCTCCAATCCTTGTGGGTCTCTTAAGTACCTGCAGAGGATGTAGGAAGCCAGAAAACCCATATGAGATCTGCTTATACAGTTAATCTGTGCAGTCATACAGTAATGCCGTGACAGGTTTTACCCCTGGGGTAATAAATATACATGAATGCTTACAGTGTATAGGAGACAAGTGACTCACACATTATTCATGCAGTATGTTTTCTTATATTGTGTGGATCTTACAGATGGGCGGCTGTATTGCAAACGCTCTAGTTCATCTTGATAGAAAGGCAGGCAGCACTAGGATACTCCCAGAACGCATCTGGGTGCACCCTGTTCTTGACCATAGCAGGCTGTGATTAATGGTGGATCTCCCACGAATGGATTCCTGAAAATATGGTGGAATGTATCCAATTGGAAAGCGTTTGATAATTGGCAATCCATTTATCATAGCCGTAGAACTTGATGTAATTCAATGTAATTTGTAAGAAATTTGCTAAATGTTTTAAAAGGGTTATATTTCAGTAACTTATATTACTCATTTCCAATAAAACCTGGTAGAGAATACCAAGTGATTTTTCTTTCTTTTGTTCTATATTCGTGTGTAGTCCAAGTTGATATGGTAAAGGTTTGTATTTGGACATATTAAAGGTGTATATATAAGTTTCCTGGTTTTCAAATGTTTGGTAAGAAACAGGCAGTGATTATCAGAAAAATATGTGTTGTATAGATAAGTTCAGTGTACTTACAAAGTTATAGGCAGGAAAGTAAAATCCAGCTTTGCACACCCCCAGGAATCTTTCTGGTAGAGACCCAAGGAGGTACTGAGGCTGGGTGGAATCACATGGTTGGGTTGGGTCTAAGCTCACAGCTGAGTCGGAGCACAGAGAGAGAGACTACATATCCCAGGCTGCTTTGCAAAACCGGAACCCTAGAGTTTGATACAAATGTTTCAGCTAACCTCACACTGATGAGGCATCAACCTCAATACAGTTCTTTCTGTGAGTGGGTTTCTGGCTTGTGCATAATTAAATCCCAAGCTTTGCTTAAAGCTGTATAATTCAGCAAGCATATGCTTCAAAGGAGCCATGTATAAAATGGTAATTTGGATTCAAAGAGTAAGGTACATTTTATCTCATCTGCATGTCCATCCCTGTCCCACCAAAATGCAGTATAATGACTATATTTCTGGGAAACCTGAGCAGGAAATACATTTGTACTATTTATTTTACACACACACTCACTCACACACTCTTACACTTTTATATTTCTTCAGGACAGAGCTTGCAGTTTACATTACAGCTGCCTAGTTCTGCACAGGCAAGGGGTAGGAGTCAACTAAGAACACACTCTCTCACCTTTTTCCTCCATACAAGTAAGCATACTCAAGACAGCCGTTTTCTCTTTTATGGCCATTGTACACACATTTTATACAGAGAGTAGAGAGAGGATTTAAAATATTTCTATTTTAAGGCCCACTATAATGCCCTACCCCTTCTGGATCACTATCATGTTGTGGTGAAAGGGCTTGTGTACCTCAGTGAATAGCTATACTATGTAGAGTCACCCAAGATGGGCAGGTCATAGCAGTGGTCAGACAAATTGCAGAGCTGGTAGCTACCACTTTAATGCACCACTGCCGCGTCTAGACACAAACCGGCCGGCCTCTTCCTCTTTGGTAATTGTATTAAAAAACAGTGGCTACATAGACTTCTGATTCCTTTATTAGGTATTCGTGACCCCAAAACAGGTCAAGAACAATGTTTTTCTGAGTATACGTGTGCAGGTCAGCATCCAGCTTTGTTCCATGGCCGTTCCATGACCTCATCTTGGAAGCTCTTTTCACTGGCCCTAAAAGAGATCTGAGCGGCCAGAAGTTTTTATTAACAATCCTAAATATGACCTGTAACCAATTTGTAAAGTTTAGACACAAATATCCACCTCCACCGGACCAATTAATTAATAACTTCTCAGTTCTTAGCAGAGGCCATGTGTCCATAACAAAATATCAAATGGCCAATGTAGTCCAAAACATTTAGTCTGGCTTCGTTCAGTAATTTTTGATTTTTCATGACTTCATGGACCATAACACACCAGGATATCTTTATATCCATGGTCATGCTGATCCACTTGGTATACTGGAGGGGATTGTCAGTTCTTTCTCCAGTGGGCACATCATACAGCTCCTGGTGATCCTAGGTGGTATTGACCAAACTAACCCTGCTCAGTTTCAGGGTGGTGTGACCTCTTGGTTCCCTGACTGGAATCAAACTGAGGTCACAGTTGTGAAAGCACCGAATCCTAACCATTGGACCACCAGGGGACCAGATGCTCATCTGAGCAGTGAGTTGAGGAAGTGTAAACAGGGTCTTATGTGTTTTTATAATCTCGATTTACATTAACACCAAAATATTTTGCAGTTCACACATCCTCAAGGCTCACTGCCCCTCTATTTCCTATAACCTATCTAGCATAGGACAAGAAAAAACAACAACCTCATACTGTCTAGGTTTCATGCAGTATTTCTACACTACAGATGACATATTTAACTTTTTGTACTGTTCAGTGCTCCTTTACGTTTTTTCGGCCGCCATTTTTTTTTCTTGCTCAGGTGATTTTTGTTTGTGAAAAAACTTAAATATGCCTCAAATTAACTTGCAACCTTACTCGCATGCTCCCTGGCTCTCCCTCCTCCTGCTATGTGTTAGTGTGTAAGTTAATTTGATTTGTTGTTTTTAGCAGGTCTTTCGAGTTGGTTTAAAGTTGTAATTTTCCAAGGCCCACAGTCCATCTACGTGCTTCGGTTCCTAAGTACTACGGGCCATAATTTTGTGCACTGCACTACGTCCTATTTGCCTCGCGATGAGCGCTATGGCGCTCATCGCAAGCCCTGCAATGAGCGCCTTTGGCGCTCATTGCAGCGTAAGTCCTGCGGGCCTCGCTGTGCGGACACTGCAATTATTTAACATTGAGTGACCAACATTGCAACGGGGCGAACACTGACAAACTATATATGCAGTAGAACACCTCTTTTTCTGCTGCTAATCCCTTTACTAAAGATCCTAAGAGGTCCTTAGTTCCAAGCATCCTACTGGTAACCCAAGAAATTGACTCCCCAAGCCAATCTTGTACTTCATCAGAATACTAAACATCACATCTTTCATGAATAAATAACCTGTTTAATGTTTAAAATATCCTTCCTAAAAAGGATATTAGGAAATATATGGTTCTCTTTAATCTATGAGGATTCCAGTTAGTTGGTGGTAAGAGGCGCCATTTTTAAAGGCTGTGAAGTGCACTTGTGTTATGTGGTGGTAATACTCTTCATCTTTTTGCAGTTGTAGAGGAAAAAACATTGAAACGCAGCTTTCAGCAAATTCAAGAAGAGGACGACGATTATCCAGGGAGCTACTCGCCGAGGGACCCCTCTACCGGACCTCTCCTGGTGAGTCCAGTATTTCTAGCGAATTGTTCATTATCTCTACTGGATTAATTGTGATTATTAATAATTTTGTATTTCTGTTAAATGAATATCTTAGAATTGATGAGCGCAGTCAGAGTTGAGAAATTGTGTTATTTGGATATTTAGGCTTCCATTTTGTGTGGCTAATGGTACTACAAGACAATTAGGGGAAATGGCTTCTCTTTGCTTTGTGGTGTATGTTACATAGTTACATAGTATTTAAGGTTGAAAAAAGACTTTCAGTCCATCAAGTTCAACCTTTTAAGATCTCCTTTGATCTGCAATATGCGGATTAACTATTAATTCATTAGTTGTTAATTAATTATTAATCAATTATTTTTTTCTTCTTTCTATTATTATTAATTAGTCCAGAGGAAGGCAAATAGAAAGAAAAAGAAAAAAAAAAAAAAAGCTAGACTTAGCCAATTGTCTAAAGGGGAAATGTTAAATTTGGATCATTACTGTCTCTCTAATTATCCATGATAACCCTGAATACCCTTTTTAATTAGAAATAAATCTAGTCCCCTTTTAAAGTTATCTATCGAATCCGCTGTCACCACCTCCTCTGGTAGAGAATTCCACAGATTAACCACCCTTACTGTGAAGAACCCTTTTCTTTCTTTGAGGTGGAATCTTTTTACTTCTAACCTCAAGGGATGTCCTCTTGTCAGTTGAAAACCTCTTGGCACAAAAAGCTCCCCCGACAAATCTTTATACTGACCCTGGATGTATTTATATAAGGTAATCATCTCCTCTTAGACGCCTTTTTTCTAGAGAAAATAAGTTTAATTTGGTTAGTCTTTCTTCATAACTTAGCCCCTCCATTCCCCTTATTAGTTTGGTTGCCCTTCTCTGTATCTTTTCCAGCTCTAAAATGTCCTTTTTATGAAGTGGTGCCCAAAATTGTACTCCATATTCCAAATGAGGGCGTACTAGAGATTTGTATAGTGGCAGAATTATATTTGCTTCCCTGGCTTCTATACCTTTCTTAATACATGCTAATATTTTATTTGCCTTTGCAGCTGCTGCTTGGCTTTGAGCACTGTTACCTAGGTGGTTGTCCACAAGCACTCCCAAATCCCTTTCAATATCTGATACACCTAGATTTGCTCCATTAAGATTATAAATTGCATGGCTATTTTTCCTTCCCAGATGCATAACCTTACATTTATTCGTATTAAATCTCATCTGCCATTTAGATGTCCATTCCTCAATTTTATGTAAATCCCCTTGGAGGGAAAGCACATAATTTTCTGATTTAATTACCTTGCACAACTTTGTGTCATCAGCGAAAATGGAGACACCACACTCCAATCCTACCTCTAAGTCATTAATAAATATGTTAAAAAGGAGAGGACCTAATACTGAACCCTGAGGAACCCCACTTACCACATTAGTCCAATCGGAGTATGTTCCATTTACAACAACCCTTTGCTTCCTGTCTTTTAGCCAGCTCTCAATCCATGAGCAGATATTTACTGCAATTCCTGTATCCCTTAGTTTGCCCAATAGTCTCCCATGTGGCACTGTATCAAAAGCCTTTGCAAAATCCAAAAAGACTACATCCACTGAGTTGCCTTGATCCAGGTTCCTACTAACCTCCTCATAGAAACTAATTAGATTTGTTAGAGGTAATGGGCAACTAAATGGCAGAGGAGATATAATACAAATAAATGTAAGACTATGCATTTGGGAAGGAAAAATAGCCATGCAATTTATAATCTTAATGGAGTAAATCTCGGGGTATCAGATATTGAAAGGGATTTGGGAGTGCTTGTAGACAACCACCTAGGTAACAGTGCTCAATGCCAAGCAGCAGCTGCAAAGGCAAATACAATATTAGCATGTATTAAGAAGGGTATAGAAGCAATATAAGCCACTAGATGTCAATATAAGAGGACATTCTTTCAGTTTTTTTTGATATAACATGGCAGCCATTTTTTATTTCATGGATTCTGTCAATATTTGTGCTCTCAAATGGTTTTTGTTGAATTTGTGTGGCGTTTAGAAGGTTTGCTCTTCTGTTCACCAGCAACTATTCATATTGTGAAAGAGACACAGCAAAGGTTCTACTTATACCAAAAATAAAAAGTATACAAATAAATATGATTACAATTGGTTACTAAAACATTTGTGAGGAAGTTTCAGATATGAGCTTGGAAGTTAAGCATAATATATACAAATATAATGTCGTGGTGAAGCGGCTTGTGTACCTCAGTGAAGCTGTGAGCTATACCATGTAGGGTCAACTAAGATGGGCAGATCATAGAAAAGAGGTTGGACAAATTGCAGTCAACTAGAGAAGGAATTGGCAACCCACTCCAGTATCTTTGCTAAGAAAATCTTATGGATGAGTACAACCAGACACAAGATGTGCTTAGAATGCCGCAGGTCCTTAAGGCCATGGAGAGAGAGGTCAGACAAATAGCAGTCCAGTGGAGAAGGAACTAGCAGCCCACTTTGCCAAGATAATCTTATGAGACATAATTTTTCCTGGTATGCTGCGTCCATAGGATCATGGAGCGTCGGTCACGACTAAACAACAACAAATCAAATGCAGGACAGCGCAACCTAACTTTATTTATTATTAAATGCTGTTTTTGTTGGGAAATTTCAAATCCTTGCACTTTCCAAACTACTTTGCTTTGACCCCCATAAAAGCACGAACATCCTCTGTAATGTTGTACTAACTGAAATAAGCTGTGCCCTATTTTTTTCACCAACAAATAACAAACTGTTTTATTTTTTGCCAAATTATGCAGGATGTGGTGAATTTCTTATTTAATTAGATAAATGCCTTTATTTTTCCTTCACTATTTTTAGCCATCGAACCCTTAATGAGATAAATGACTTTATACAGGTCATCCCTGTGTGTGCGTTTTGTACATATATCACACACACAAGTCTGCCCTACAAGGGAAACCATCTAGATAGTCCCTGTATAACACAAACAAGTATTGCAGGGTTATAAATCTTATAAATATATTTTTTGGCACATTCAGCGCATTCTGAAAATGTAATTTACTGAACATATAAACATTGTGAAGGGCCTGTTTGGAAGCACACGGCCAGCGCAGACAGCCTGTCATGTAGGATGTTCGCTTCACGTTGAGATAAAACAGTGTGTTGAAGTCGGTGCTCTGGAGTACTCCATCATGGCTGCCGCAGCGCTGTGTGTCTTCGTTCTGCACTCAGCAGGCAGATAAACTGTCCTAGAATAGGCACGTGTTATAGAGGAGCCTGGCTGCACACATAGTAGGTATGTGCCTGTAAGCACATAAACACTGTATACTGTGTGTCTGTGTATATGTATATGTGTGTGTGTGTGTGTATATATATATATATATATATATATATATATATATATATATATATATATATATATATATTATACCGTAAATATACATACATACATACATACAGTGCCTTGCCAAAGTATTCACCCCCCTGGCATTTTTGTATATTGTTGCCTCACAACCTGGAATTAAACATTTACATGTTTCCCCTTAAACCACTCAAGTGTTGCTTTAGCAGTGTGTTTGGGGTCATTGTCCTGCTGGAAGGTGAACCTCCGTCCTAGCATCAAATCACGCACAGAGTGGTACAGGTTTTGCTCCTGAATATCCCTGTATTTAGCACCATCCATCTTTCCCTCAACTCTGACCAGTTTCCCAGTCCCGGCTGCTGAAAAACATCCCCACAGCATGATGCTGCCACCACCATGTTTCTCAGTGTGTGAATGGTGTTCTTTGGGTGATGTGATGTGTTGTGTTTGCGCCAGACATAGCGTTTTCTTTGATGGCCAAAAAGTTCAATTTGAGTCTCATCAGACCAGAGCACCTTCCTCCATACATTTTGGGAGTCTCCCACATGCCTTTTCGCAAACTCAAAACGTGCCATTTTGTTTTTTGCTGAAAGTAATGGCTTTCTTCTGGCCACTCTGCCATAAAGCCCAACTCTATGGAGCGCTTATTGTCGTCCTATGTACAGATACTCCAGTCTCTGCTGTGGAACTCTGCAGCTCCTCCAGGGTTACCTTAGGTCTGTGTGCTGCCTCTCTGATTAATGCCCTCCTTGCCTGGTCCCTGAATCTTGGTGGGCGACCGTCTCTTGGCAGGTTTGCTGTTGTGCCATGTTCTTTTCATTTGGTTATGATAGATTTGATGGTGTTCCTGAGGATCATCAAAGATTTGGATATTTTTTTATAACCTAACCCTGACTTGTACTTCTCAACAACATTGTCCCTTATTTGTTTGGAGAGTTCCTTGGTCTTCATGGCAGTGTTTGGTTAGTTGTGCCTCTTGCTTAGGTGTTGCAGCCTCTGGGGCCTTTCAAAAAAGGTGTGTATATGTAATGACAGATCATGTGACACTTAGATTGCACACAGGTGGACATCATTTCACTAATTATGTCACTTCTGAAGGTAATTGGTTGCACCAGAGCTTTTTATGGGCTTCATAACAAAGGGGGTGAATACATACGCACATGCCAATTTTCTGTTTTCTATTTCTAAAAAATAGTTTTATTTATATATTTTTCTCATTTCACTTCACCAAATTAGACTATTGTGTTCTGATCAATCACATAAAATTCCCTGTTTGTAACTTTTCCTAATCTAACCCATACTGATTATATCAGAAACACACATATATATATAATTACACAGATTTATTTTATTTACATAGGCACAGTGTACTAACCTATGGAAACACTGCATTCAAATCCCTTTTTTTTTTTTAACAGTGTACTAACATCAATCTAATAGCAGAAAGCTACAGCAGTACAGTTGCATCATTCAATAGAGGAGACAGAGGTGTAGTTTTGGGAACTAAGCCTACAAATCTAATGATGCTCTGCTGCAGAGACTGTTGTACCTTTCTCTGATTGGCCAAAGTGAATTATGAATTTTATGATAATTTAAGCAGGGATCTTCAGGGTGCGCTAACTCTCTCAAAATCAACTGCTAGCAATTTTAAGAGATTTAGCAAACAGTAGGGTAAGTTTATTAATGTTTATTTTTATTTCATACAAAAAAAAACACACTACTGATGCATTCATAATCCAGGAAATTTAAATATACCTTTTTAGAAATCCAAATTTATTTAATATCTATTTTCCATATTTTAATTATTCGGTTTTAAGGGAAATCCTGTGACTGCCTTCCTACCAGTGTTGTATCAAATTTGCAAAACTTCAAATCAATTTTCCTGTGGGGAAAAATGCATTTCTTTTAAATAACATCCAAGTACCCTTTAAAACAGAATACTGAGACACAAAAGAAATGGCGGAGCTAGACTTATTTTATACAGTACTGGTGAAGTCATGTCCTACTTTGTAATGGGCAGTTGCTCTTGTTTGACCTGTTTTTTTTAAAGTTTGGTTCCCTGGTGGTCCAGTGGTTACGATTCACCACTGCGACCTGGGTCCCATTCCAGTCAGGGAACCAAGAGGTCACACCACCCTTAAGCCATCTATAGTTGGGCCTGGTCAGTACTTGGATGGGAGAACACCTAGGAATACCAGGAGCTGTATGCTGTGGCCCACTGGAGAAAGAACTGTCCACCAACTCCAGTATGTCTGACATGAGGTCACGGAGAGTCGGACACAACTAAACCACGCCAACACACAGATTTGTATGGGGCCACTCAAAGCAATACAGGGAGTGCAGAATTATTAGGCAAGTTGTATTTTTGAGGATTAATTTTATTATTGAACAACAACCATGTTCTCAATGAACCCAAAAAACTCATTAATATCAAAGCTGAATATTTTTGGAAGTAGTTTTTAGTTTGTTTTTAGTTTTAGCTATTTTAGGGGGATATCTGTGTGTGCAGGTGACTATTACTGTGCATAATTATTAGGCAACTTAACAAAAAACAAATATATACCCATTTCAATTATTTATTTTTACCAGTGAAACCAATATAACATCTCAACATTCACAAATATACATTTCTGACATTCAAAAACAAAACAAAAACAAATCAGTGACCAATATAGCCACCTTTCTTTGCAAGGACACTCAAAAGCCTGCCATCCATGGATTCTATCAGTGTTTTGATCTGTTCACCATCAACATTGCGTGCAGCAGCAACCACAGCCTCCCAGACACTGTTCAGAGAGATGTACTGTTCTCCCTCCTTGTAAATCTCACATTTGATGATGGACCACAGGTTCTCAATGGGGTTCAGATCAGGTGAACAAGGAGGCCATGTCATTAGATTTTCTTCTTTTATACCCTTTCTTGCCAGCCACGCTGTGGAGTACTTGGACGCGTGTGATGGAGCAGTGTCCTGCATGAAAATCATGTTTTTCTTGAAGGATGCAGACTTCTTCCTGTACCACTGCTTGAAGAAGGTGTCTTCCAGGAACTGGCAGTAGGACTGGGAGTTGAGCTTGACTCCATCCTCAACCCGAAAAGGCCCCACAAGCTCATCTTTGATGATACCAGCCCAAACCAGTACTCCACCTCCCCCTTGCTGGCGTCTGAGTCGGACTGGAGCTCTCTGCCCTTTACCAATCCAGCCACGGGCCCATCCATCTGGCCCATCAAGACTCACTCTCATTTCATCAGTCCATAAAACCTTAGAAAAATCAGTCTTGAGATATTTCTTGGCCCAGTCTTGACGTTTCAGCTTGTGTGTCTTGTTCAGTGGTGGTCGTCTTTCAGCCTTTCTTACCTTGGCCATGTCTCTGAGTATTGCACACCTTGTGCTTTTGGGCACTCCAGTGATGTTGCAGCTCTGAAATATGGCCAAACTGGTGGCAAGTTGCATCGTGGCAGCTGCACGCTTGACTTTTCTCAGTTCATGGGCAGTTATTTTGCGCCTTGGTTTTTCCACACGCTTCTTGCGAGCTTGTTGACTATTTTGAATGAAACGCTTGATTGTTCGATGATCACGCTTCAGAAGCTTTGCAATTTTAAGAGTGCTGCATCCCTCTGCAAGATATCTCACTATTTTTGACTTTTCTGAGCCTGTCAAGTCCTTCTTTTGACCCATTTTGCCAAAGGAAAGGAAGTTGGCTAATAATTATGCACACCTGATATAGGGTGTTGATGTCATTAGACCACACCCCTTCTCATTACAGAGATGCACATCACCTAATATGCTTAATTGGTAGTAGGCTTTCGAGCCTATACAGCTTGGAGTAAGACAACATGCATAAAGAGGATGATGTGGTCAAAATACTCATTTGCCTAATAATTCTGCACTCCCTGTAAACATCTATCAATATGTGATTCCTATCAACTCAAGATTAGGACAGGTAATAACAATTCAGGATCAAAGCGAAATTGGATGCCTTTTTATACCAGAACAACAAGCTACCTTTTTAAATTTTTAGTCTATATAAAAAAAATCATAATTATAATATGAAATATTTTACTATATGACACTTCCTTCAGGATCACATATTATAGTTGCCAAGCCTGTGAGTGAGGTTTCAAGCGAATTACACCGATATTTGGCGTTTTCACCATATGAAAATCGGCTAAGCGAGAAAACAAAATGGCGGACGAAAAAAGCCGAAAAAAGCCAAAAATCTGAAACTGGACAAAAACGCAGGACTTAGAAAATACACGACGGAGAACCCAGTGGCATGCGGGACTTTGAAAACAAAACACAGAGGAGAAACACACAGGGAAGGGACCAGGGGGAAAGAGACACACGGCATTCACAAGCCCAAAACTGCCAGGTTAACGAACCCTGCAATGAGTGGCCCGTACAGTAGGTGGCAGAAAAAGGTTTGCAATGAGCGCCAAAGGCGCTTATTGCAGGGCTTGCAATGAGCATTGCAAGAGGGAGAGGCTTGCAATGAGCGCCAAAGGTGATAATTGCAAAGCAGGAAAGTTGAAGTACACGAGCGGAGAGGCTCGCAATGAGCGCCAAAGGGGTTCAGAGGAGCAAAAGCCTCACATTGTGTGGCAAACAGCATTCCCAGGCTTCAAATTTTATTGCTGTATTTTTTTGACGGGCAATTGGCTAGTTTATATTATAAACCACAAAGAAAATCCATCTGAAGATCACCTCTATATTACTGTTAACTCTCTAAGTGCTGTGACTTTCTGGTGGGGGAGGTCTGTGTTTCCCTTGGATGCTCCCAGCTCTGTGCCAGGTGCAGACAGCGCAGCATAAGTCTGATAATGATGATTTGTGGGTGATATCGGAGCTAATAAAAGAAGATTAATCGCACTGTCAGGAGCTGGATTGAGAAGAAGAGATAGAAATGTGTGAGAGCTGATATGGGTGCTGTGCAGGAGAATGAACTTAAACTGCTATTCCTGCACTGAACCCACACACAGCGCTATCCCAGCATCTCTGTACTACTATAGGAGGCTCTCTGCTATTCCTCACACACATAGTGATATCCCAGCATCTCTGTACTACTATAGGAGTCTCTCTGCTATTCCCCACACACACATAGTGATATCACAGCATCTCTGTACTACTATAGGAGGCTCTCTGCTATTCCCCACACACATAGTGATATCACAGCATCTCTGTACTACTATAGGAGGCTCTCTGCTATTCCTCACACACATAGTGATATCCCAGCATCTCTGTACTACTATCGGAGGCTCTCTGCTATTCCCCACACACATAGTGATATCACAGCATCTCTGTACTACTACTATAGGAGGCTCTCTGCTATTCCCCACACACACATAGTGATATCACAGCATCTCTGTACTACTATAGGAGGCTCTCTGCTATTCCCCACACACACATAGTGATATCACAGCATCTCTGTACTACTATAGGAGGCTCTCTGCTATTCCCCACACACATAGTGATATCACAGCATCTCTGTACTACTATAGGAGGCTCTCTGCTATTCCCCACACACATAGTGATATCACAGCATCTCTGTACTACTATAGGAGGCTCTCTGCTATTCCCCCCTACACATAGTGATATCACAGCATCTCTGTACTACTATAGGAGGCTCTCTGCTATTCCCCGCATACATAGTGATATCACTGCATCTCTGTACTACTATAGGAGGCTCTCTGCTATTCCCCACATACATAGTGATATCACAGCATCTCTGTACTACTATTGGAGGCTCTCTGCTATTCCCCACACACATAGTGATATCACAGCATCTCTGTACTACTATAGGAGGCTCTCTGCTATTCCCCACACACATAGTGATATCACAGCATCTCTGTACTACTACTATAGGAGGCTCTCTGCTATTCCCCACACACACATAGTGATATCACAGCATCTCTGTACTACTATAGGAGGCTCTCTGCTATTCCCCACACACACATAGTGATATCACAGCATCTCTGTACTACTATAGGAGGCTCTCTGCTATTCCCCACACACATAGTGATATCACAGCATCTCTGTACTACTATAGGAGGCTCTCTGCTATTCCCTGCATACATAGTGATATCACTGCATCTCTGTACTACTATCGGAGGCTCTCTGCTATTCCCCACACACATAGTGATATCACAGCATCTCTGTACTACTATAGGAGGCTCTCTGCTATTCCCCACACACAGAGGGATATCACAGCATCTCTGTACTACTATAGGAGGCTCTCTGCTATTCCCCCCTACACATAGTGATATCACAGCATCTCTGTACTACTATAGGAGGCTCTCTGCTATTCCCCACACACATAGTGATATCACAGCATCTCTGTACTACTATAGGAGGCTCTCTGCTATTCCCCCCTACACATAGTGATATCACAGCATCTCTGTACTACTATAGAAGGCTCTCTGCTATTCCCCACACACATAGTGATATCACTGCATCTCTGTACTACTATAGGAGGCTCTCTGCTATTCCCCACACACATAGTGATATCACAGCATCTCTGTACTACTATAGGAGGCTCTCTGCTATTCCCCCCTACACATAGTGATATCACAGCATCTCTGTACTACTATAGAAGGCTCTCTGCTATTCCCCACACACATAGTGATATCACTGCATCTCTGTACTACTATAGGAGGCTCTCTGCTATTCCCCACACACAGAGTGATATCACAGCATCTCTGTACTACTATAGGAGGCTCTCTGCTATTCCCCACACACATAGTGATATCACTGCATCTCTGTACTACTATAGGAGGATCTCTGCTATTCCCCACACACACATAGTGATATCACAGCATCTCTGTACTACTATTGGAGGCTCTCTGCTATTCCCCACACACATAGTGATATCACAGCATCTCTGTACTACTATAGGAGGCTCTCTGCTATTCCCCACACACATAGTGATATCACAGCATCTCTGTACTACTATAGGAGTCTCTCTGCTATTCCCCACACACATAGTGATATCACAGCATCTCTGTACTACTACTATAGGAGGCTCTCTGCTATTCCCCACACACACAGCGCTATCCCAGCATCTCTGTACTACTATAGGAGGCTCTCTGCTATTCCCCACACACATAGTGATATCACAGCATCTCTGTACTACTATAGGAGGCTCTCTGCTATTCCTCACACACATAGTGATATCCCAGCATCTCTGTACTACTATAGGAGGCTCTCTGCTATTCCACACACACATAGTGATATCACAGCATCTCTGTACTACTATAGGAGACTCTCTGCTATTCCCCACACACAGAGGGATATCACAGCATCTCTGTACTACTATAGGAGGCTCTCTGCTATTCACCACACACATAGTGATATCACAGCATCTCTGTACTACTATAGGAGGCTCTCTGCTATTCCCCACACACAGAGTGATATCACAGCATCTCTGTACTACTATCGGAGTCTCTCTGCTATTCCCCACACACATAGTGATATCACAGCATCTCTGTACTACTATAGGAGACTCTCTGCTATTCCCCACACACAGAGGGATATCACAGCATCTCTGTACTACTATAGGAGGCTCTCTGCTATTCACCACACACATAGTGATATCACAGCATCTCTGTACTACTATAGGAGGCTCTCTGCTATTCCCCCCCCCCCCCCCCCCACACACACACACACAGTGATATAGCAGCTCTGTACTACTATTGGAGGTCCTCTGCTATTCCCCACACACACAGTGATATCACAGCATCTCTGTACTACTATCGGAGGCTCTCTGCTATTCCCCACACACACAGTGATATCACAACATCTCTGTACTACTATCGGAGTCTCTCTGCTATTCCCCACACACACAGTGATATCACAGCATCTCTGTACTACTATAGGAGGCTCTCTGCTATTCCCCACACACATAGTGATATCACAGCATCTCTGTACTACTATCGGAGTCTCTCTGCTATTCCACACACACATAGTGATATCACAGCATCTCTGTACTACTATAGGAGGCTCTCTGCTATTCCCCACACACACAGCGCTATCCCAGCATCTCTGTACTACTATAGGAGGCTCTCTGCTATTCCCCACACACATAGTGATATCACAGCATCTCTGTACTACTATCGGAGTCTCTCTGCTATTCCCTACACACATAGTGATATCACAGCATCTCTGTACTACTATCGGAGTCTCTCTGCTATTCCCCACACACATAGTGATATCACAGCATCTCTGTACTACTATAGGAGGCTCTCTGCTATTCCCCACACACACCGCTATCACAGCATCTCTGTACTACTATAGGAGGCTCTCTGCTATTCCCCACACACATAGTGATATCACAGCATCTCTGTACTACTATCGGAGTCTCTCTGCTATTCCCCACACACACAGCACTATCACAGCATCTCTGTACTACTATCGGAGTCTCTCTGCTATTCCCCCCCACTCATACAGCACTATCACAGCATCTCTGTAATTCCCTCAGACTCATTCCTATTTCTGTACTGCTGCACACAGAATACTATCACATCATCTCTGGACTACATGCTGTGTCTACACTGACCACACACACAGCACAATTAAAGCATCTTTCTTCTGCATTTAGAAATGCGATTACTGTTCTGACCCCACATACAGCACCATCTCTGCACCCGGGAACACTATGCAATCTCTGTGTTGCAAACAGAAACGTTCTGCTATTCCGTACAGTGCTACCCCTACATCTCTCTAACGCACCCAAAAATGCTCTAATATTATTATACTGACTCCACACACAGTGCTGCCACTACATAGGTGTACTTCATGTATCTGCCAATGTTAATAGTGTGCTATCACTGCACTACTACTATTCCTGTATATAACGCACAAAGATCCCGGTCCGTACACTTTATCCTGCCTTATGGGAGTTTCTGCTGATCCTGTACCTGCTTCATACAAATGATTACTGCTCTAGTTTTTATACACACCGTATTACTGTATACTGTCCTGCAATGGTCCTTACTCTGTGAGTACCAAACACGCTACTTACTCATCCCTACCCTATACTCTTTTTGCTTTGTCTGTATTGTAGTTAGATTGCTACACCTCAACCTTATGCGTTTGCCCTCACTATTATAGCACTGTGCCTGCATTCAGCCATCTTGTTCATCCATTTAAAAAAAATAATAATAATCTTCTGCTTCTGGAAGACTGTCTCATTCTTTAGCTGCCATCTTGTACAAGTACTCTGTCGGTTCTGAAGTGGCGCCATCCTTCTTCAGATACTCTCCACCCCCCATATTTTTAGTTTTTTGTTGTCTCTATACCTGTAGCGGAACCCATCACTGTTTTACCCTGTTTTATGATTATTATGGTTAAAATATGATCCTACTATATGTATGTTGGTTGATGCTCTGCAGAATATTGTCCCAGACATTTGCAGCTACTTAGCATGGGAGATAATCCTGTTACAGCGACTCCGCATAAGATAAAGGAAGTCTATTGTATACAGTGTTTTCATTCTCAGATAAGAACAAAGAAGTGTAATTGAATCAATGTCTGATTGTATCAAAGTTGCCAGAGAGGTGTGACCCACCTATTGTTCTCTTTATGTGTATTGTGCGGCCAAATATGGGCATGTGTATTGCCTGTGGGAAGAGATGGGTATAAATATTTCTACAATAACAAAATAAAGTCAGGACTCATTTGACTCCCAAATTGTGTGTCGTCCAATATGGGAGGTTGGGAATGGTGAAACTGTAGTGCCTCTTGGATATTTTACCGTATACCAGCGGAGATTTTGGACTGCGTGTTCCAGCTCCGTTACAATACCATTCTGCCCATACAAATTTCCTCTACCCCCTCCCTAAACAGTGTCACCCAGTCTGTTCTCCCCATCTTCCTGGTTGTAGCCTCTCACCCTGTGAACTATCTTCTCTTTCCACAGACAGACGACCTTATTAAGGCTCTGCAGGATCTAGAGAACGCAGCGTCTGGAGATGCAGCAGTGAGGCAGAAAATCGCATCCCTCCCGCAGGAGGTGCAGGATGTGTCCTTGCTGGAGAAAATCACAGGTTAGTTGGGAGACCTGGGTAGGAGGGGTGTCACATCTCTACCAGCGACACTGTCACTAGATCGTTTGCTTCTTCTTAAATGACAAGTTCCAACTAAACTCTTTTATATTAAAGAGAAGATGAATGATCTTTTGTAAAAGTTATTGAATTTGCCCAGTTTGCCAGTTCCTGCTCAATGTTGGTGGAAGCTGAAACTATCATTTTTTTTTTTGTTGCAGTAACACTTAACACAAAACATAAAGGAGATGTCAAAGTTCTGTCTTTTATGGCTATAGACCATTTAGAAAAAAACATCAGAGGGGGTAACATAGATAATGAGCTATTAAAGATGGAGGCAAAATGGATTTATCTATTAAAAACAAAAAAACCTGAAGGCCTCAATGAAGGTTTTACCTTTTCCCCTTACATTTGAATTATTGCTTTTGCAATATTTTTTAACCACTTAAACTACAATATATGGGGCTTTAAACTATTTTATATAAATGAGGACAGAAAATTAGAGAGGAATAGTTACATAGTTACATAGTAATTAAGGTTGAAAAAAGACTTTCAGTCCATCAAGTTCAACCTGTTAAGATCTCCTCTGATCTGCAATATGCGGATTAGTTATTAATTAAATTAGTGATTAAATAATTATTAATAGTATAGTATTGGAGAATGAATAAAGAGTTAGTCCATCAAGTTCAACCTTTTTAGATCTCTATTGATCTTTTTAATTTGGACTATTTATTATTATTGTTAATTGTTAATTATTGTTAATTGATCCAGAGGAAGGCAAACATAAAAAAAAACCCCATTGAAACTTTGCCAATTGTCTCATAAGGGAAAAAAAAAAGCAAAATTCCTTCCTGACCCCAGAAACTGGCGATCAAATTTCTCCCTGGATCAATATTCCTTGCTAGTTATCTAGGATAGCCTTGAATGCCCTCTTTATTCAGAAATATATCTAACCCCTTTTTGAAGTTGTCTATCGAATTCGCTGTCACCACTTCCTTTGGTAGAGAATTCCACAGTTTAACCACCCTAACTGTGAAGAACCCTTTTCTTTGTTTAAGGTGAAATCTTTTTTCCTCTAAACTCAACGGATGTCCTCTTGTCAGTTGAAAATCTCTTGCTACAAAAAGTTCACTTGACAAAGCCTTATATTGACCCTGGATGTATTTAAATAACGTAATCATATCTCCTCTTAGACGCCTTTTTTCTAGCGAAAATAAGTTTAATTTTGCTAGTCTTTCTTCATAACTTAGCCCCTCCATTCCCCTTATTAGTTTTGTAGCCCTTCTCTGTACTTTTTCCAGCTCTAAAATGTCTTTTTTGTGAGGTGGTGCCCAAAATTGTACTCCATATTCCAAATGAGGGCGTACTAGAGATTTGTATAGTGGCAGAATTATATCTTCTTCCCTGGCTTCTATACCCTTCCTAATACATGCTAATATTTTATTTGCCTTTGCAGCCGCTGCTTGGCTTTGAGCGCTGTTACCTAGGTGGTTGTCCACTAGTACTCCCAAATCCCTTTCAATATCTGATACCCCTAGATTTGCTCCATTAAGATTATAGATTGCTTGGCTATTGTTCCTTCCCAAATGCATAACCTTACATTTATTTGTATTAAATCTCATCTGCCATTTAGCCGCCCATTTCTCTAATTTATGCAAATCCTTTTGTAGGGAAAGTACATCATTATCTGATTTTATTACCTTGCACAACTTAGTGTCATCAGCAAAAATGGAGACACTACATTCGAGTCCTACTTCAATGTCATTAATAAATATGTTAAAAAGGAGAGGACCCAATACTGAGCCCTGAGGAACCCCACTTATCACATTAGACCAATCGGAGTATGTTCCATTTACAACAACCCTTTGCTTCCTGTCTTTTAGCCAGCTCTCGATCCATGAGCAGATATTTACTGCAATTCCTGTATCCCTTAGTTTGCTCACTAGTCTTCCATGTGGCACTGTATCAAATGCCTTTGAAAAATCTAAAAAGACTACATCCACTGAGTTGCCCTGATCCAAGTTCCTACTAACCTCCTCATAAAAACTAATTAGATTGGTCTGACACGACCTTTCCTTCATAAACCCATGTTGACTGCTACCTATGATCCTGTTCAAATAGACATATTCTTGTATTCTGTCCCTTATTAACCCTTCTAAAAGCTTCCCAACTACAGAAGTGAGGCTCACTGGTCTATAATTCCCCGGATTTGCTCTAGATCCCTTCTTAAATATAGGTATCACCTCTGCTTTTCTCCAGTCATCTGGTAGAGACCCTGTAGTGAGCGAGTCTTTAAAGATTAGATATAATGGTTTGGCTATTACAGAACCCAGCTCCCTCAGTACCCTTGGATGTATTCCATCAGGACCTGGGGCTTTATTAACATTTATTTTCTCCAACCTCTTTTGTATTTCTTCCTGCGTTAACCAATTATTTAGTGAAGGTAGTGTAGCCCCATTATGTTGCAGTGTCCCAACCACTGGTACCTCCCTTGTGTAAACCGACGAAAAGAACCTATTTAGCTCATCTGCCTTTTCCTGGTCACTAATTATCAGATGGCCTGTGTCACATTGTAATGGTCCTATCGATTCCTTCCTGGCCTTCTTCCCATTAATATATTTATAAAATATTTTAGGGTTAGTCTTACTTTCCATTGCAACTGACTTCTCATTTTCTATTTTAGCCAGTCTAATAGCCCTTTTGCAAGCCTTGTTGATTTCCTTATAGTCACATAAAGATGCCTCTGTTCCCTCCTTCTTGTATAATTTAAATGCATATTTCTTTTTCCTCATCATGATCTTTAAGTCATTGTTAAGCCACATGGGATGTGATTTACTCCTATTTATTTTATTTCCACATGGTACATGCTGATGAGTATGTTTATTTAGTAAGGATTTGAATGTTGTCCATTTATTTTCAGTATTCTTCCCTGTAAGTTCTTTGTCCCAGTCTATATGTTGTATTGCTGCCCGTAGCCCATTAAAGTTAGCCCTTTTAAAATTTAGAGTTTTTGTTGGCCCCTTACAACTTTGTTTTTTGTATTCAATCTCAAATGAGACTGTGTTGTGATCACTGTTCCCCAAGGGTTCCCCTATTTTTACATTTGATATTATATCAATATTACTTGTGATGACTAAATCCAAGATGGCCCCATTTCTAGTAGGTTCTTGTATTACCTGGGCTAGATAATGATCCCTGAGTGTACTCAAGAACCTGCTCCCCTTAGCTGAGCTGCTGGTCTCGTTTATCCAGTTTATATCAGGGTAATTAAAGTCTCCCATTATTAGAACTTGCCCATGCTTAGCTGCATTTCCAATCTGTAACAATAATTGTATTTCCTCACTTTCAGCTATATTTGGGGGTTTATAGCATACTCCCACCAATATGCATTTAGAATTAGCTCCTCCACTATTTAGCTCAACCCACAAGGATTCAATGATGCCGTTAGTGCCAGCATAAATATCTTCTCTAACTATAGGCTTAAATTCAGGCTTAACATAAAGACAGATCCCTCCTCCTCTTTTACCATTTCCCCTATCTTTCCTAAATAGGTTATAACCATCCAGATTAACAGTCCAGTCATGAGATTCATCCCACCATGTTTCCGTAATGCCTATTAAGCCCCATTTTTCTTGTACTGCTAATATTTCTAGCTCATCCATTTTCCCAGGCAAACTTCTTGCGTTTGCAATCATACACTTTATGTTGCTATGGCTCTGCTGATGTGAAGTGCCTGCCACTGTATTTGAGGCCCCTATTAATATCTCCCTACTTTCTATTGTAACCCTCCCCCCTTCTCCTCCCCCATGGGTAAATAATTCATCCCTTTCCCTCTCTACCCTATTTACCCCAATACTTCTATATAGTCCCTCCCCCCCACCTACAAGTTTAAAAACTCCCCCAGCCGTTCTACCATCCTATTCCCTAGCACAAAAGCGCCCTCATCATTAAGGTGCAATCCATCCCTACTATAGAGATTGTACCCAAGTGAGAAGTCAGCCCAGTGCTCTAAAAACCCAAAACCCTCTGCACTGCACCACTTTTTTAGCCACGCATTAACCTCCCTAAGCTCCTTCTGCCTCCCTGGGCTAGCACGTGGCACTGGTAGTATCTCAGAAAATACTACCTTGGAGGTCCTTGCTTTAAGCTTATTCCCTAATTCTCTAAAATCATTCTTTAGGACGCTCCATCTTCCACTAACTTTGTCATTGGTACCAATGTGTACCAAGACCGCCGGTTCATTACCAGCCCCTCCCAATAATTTATCCACCCGATCCACAACATGCCGAACCCGAGCACCCGGGAGACAGCAAACTGTTCGATTGCTGGGATCTGGGTGACAAATTACCCTGTCTACCTTCCTAATAATAGAGTCCCCTACCACCAAAACATGTCTGTTGCTCATCCTATTCTGCCCTCCCTCTTCTCCAGTAGAGCTGTTCGCCCGGCTGTTAGAGGGAACAGCTCTATCTGGCATTGCCATTCCTGAATGGACATCGCCAACAGTTTCACTCAATCTGGCAAATCTGTTGTTGTTTGCCAACTCAGAACTGGCCTGCCTCCTCCTGTACCCTCTGATTCCCCTTCTAACTGTAACCCAGCTACTTCCCTGGCCATCCTCACTAGCCCCAGCTCCTCCCTCCATACTAGGCCCAGCTAAACTGTGCTCCGTGAGCACCGACTCCCTTTCCAGTGGAGCAATATCACTAAGTGCTGCAATTCTCCTCTCCAGATCTTCAATTTGAGCTTCCAAAGAGGCAACATGCTCACACCTGTCACAGAGGTATGGACCCTGGATCATCTGTTCCAGTAGTGCATACATTTGACAGGATGTACACTGAATAAGGTTGCCACTGGACTGACTCATAATTATTATTATTGTCTACGAAATTTCAGTGGGAAAAATAAAGAATATAATATAATATATTTATATAAAGTTTTCCTCCTTTGCACTATAAATCTGCCCTCCCTTTTCTTTGAAGGCCCTCCTTTTATTTAAACTCCTAGGCTTTTACTAGAATTGCACTTGATACTGAAACTGAAAATGTTCGCAAGCTCACAAGTTCCCCTTCTCCGGTTTCTATTAACTTCTGCCTTCTCGCCTGGGCACAATTAGTGCACTCTGCAATTTATCAGCCTTTACTTGTAAGGTAAATCCACTTGTAAACAGGCCCCAAACCAGCTCACAAACCTTTTATACAAGTTTAACAGTCAAGCCACACCCCTCTCACCTGGGCACAATTAGTGCACTCTGCAGTTTATCAGCCTTTACTTTTTAAGGTAAATTCACTTGTAAACAGCATAATAGTTCTCTAAATGTATAGCTGGCCTCAGAATGTACATATAAAATATTATATAATAATAATAGTGGTTAATAACATGAAATGGGTATTATATATAGCACAATGGTGTTCACTGGATTATAATAAAATGATAACCACTTATAGGTTTTCTGACACTAATGAGAAATGAATATAAAGTCATGTAAACCTATTAGATTTCTGACACCATTGATACATAATAAATATAAAAGAGTAAAACTATCACATGCAAGTAATATCCACTATAATAAATTATATTAATAAAATATACACTTTTTCAAGAGTCTTTAGACATAAATCACATATATAGTTGTGAGCGTACGGGTCGTTGCTCACGCTTGCGGGCTCGCGTAGCGAGCCCGCGGCCCTCGCGTAGCGAGCCGCGGCCCTTGCGTAGCGAGGTCACTGGGCAAGGGCCTCAGTTGCTGGCATGGAGCGCCGAAGGCGCTCCATGCCAGCAACTGAGGCCCCTCGCGAAGCGAGGGCCTCAGTTGCTGGCGAGGTCACTGGGCACGGGCCTCAGTTGCTGGCATGGGGCGCCGAAGGCGCTCCATGCCAGCAACTGAGGCCCCTCGCGAAGCGAGGGCCTCAGTTGCTGGCGAGGTCACTGGGCACGGGCCTCAGTTGCTGGCATGGGGCGCCGAAGGCGCTCCATGTCAGCAACTGAGGCCCCTCGCGAAGCGAGGGCCTCAGTTGCTGGCGAGGTCACTGGGCAAGGGCCTCAGTTGCTGGCATGGAGCGCCGAAGGCGCTCCATGCCAGCAACTGAGGCCCCTCGCGAAGCGAGGGACTCAGTTGCTGGCGAGGTCACTGGGCAAGGGCCTCAAACCCTCGCAAACTTCACGTCGCTACTCAAAAAACACGACACACAAATTACGACACTCGCTAAATTTTACGAGGAACGCAAACAACGTACGAAACACGTTACCACACATTACGACCTCGCAAACATCGGACGCAACACGCCGACATACAAACATTTAAAACACAATACATACACACAGCACATACATAAAAACCTTACCTACACCAAGAGGGAGCACCCAGGACCTCAAAAATGCAACTTACACCTCGATTTTACTCGAAATAAAAGACTTTTGAGACTAAAAAAAAATCTAAGCGACAGAAAAAATGGCTGCCGAACAAAACGAAAACGAGGCTACAGCACTCTAAACTCGCAAAACACCACAAGAAACTCGCAAAACGCCACAAACCACCTACGGATATTCATACCACACAGTGCACACATTCAGCATGCTTACACAGCAGCTCCACACCACTAATGCTGCAGCAACATCAACACAGATTGCCAGCTCTTCATCACAATGCTTCAAAATAGGTACACTATATTCATTTAGTAATTTAGCTACCTTACAATTTCATTGCCATCATTTTTTGACGGGCAATTCGCTAGTAGTAGTTATAATGTTTGAGAATCAATAATATTTGACTTAATAAGCGCTTTTTTGGAAGATACGATTTCCATGACAACCGGAGGCTATAAGAAGGCCTCCGGTCGCCATGTTGGTAACCCTTGAAAAAATCAAGAAACGTGCGTGTGGTTAGACGCAGCAACGTGAGACGCGGGTCAGTGACGTCATCGCGAGGCGTCCTGACCGCGGTCTCCATAGCAAAACGTGCTAGACTGAAATCTCTAAACAAACACGCCGAACAAAGCTATACTAAGCAATAGAAAGCAGTCAAATGAGAAATTCAGTAATCTTAGTAACTTTAGCAACTGAAAACAAGAGCTGGTAACTCATTTTAAGAGTTATTATAACGCTAAAAATATAATTTTTTGTAGTATTACTACGCTAGCACTAAAGAACAGGCTTTACTACAAAAACATATGATAAGATCCATTTATACAGGATCTCATATGTAAAAGCTAAATGGGAATGAATTCATTATATTTAAGTGCATTACTCTTTAAAGAATTTACAAATACATTAATAGTATTTAATACTACCAATATTCTATACAAGATTTTTCTTAGAAGGAATTTTTAACAAGTTTACAATTTATAACTTTTATAAGCAATATGCTAAGTCCACATATTTTGGATATATTATACTGGCATATTTATAATGAGTCTTAAAAAGACTTAGTAGAACACAGATTTTTGGTGAATTCACTTAGATTTTTTGCGATAGCACTGGCACGTCTTTGTGGATGAAATTAAGCAAGATTTTATCAATATTTTGCTTTATACGAAAGCACTGGCACTTTATGTACAGAAGCACTGATATTTCTTCGAGGATTGCAATAAAATTCCTTAAAAAACACTTAATATAATAATGCACTTTATGATTATTTCCATATCAGAATTGCTCTACCTTGCTGCGTCCAAAACTTTTTAATATACAGTTATTAAAAGTTACGTTTTATTTTTCCTAAAATTCAGTAGTGTGGGATTAACAGGTGTGCACTAGTAAAGGGTACTTTCTGTTTCTCCAAACCATTTATATATATTAATTACCCTTAGTAGCACCCTATGAACTGGTCATTACCTATACACACCTAGAGCCACCTATTCTCCTTTTTTTCTAACACTTAATGCTAAGCTGATTGGCCTGAAAGCTCAAGAGCCAATCAAACCGCAGCTAAGCTCTTCGTTGAGGCCCTTACATTTACATTCTGTGTTCTTCTTCAGCAGCTCATGTCCGATAACTTACAGAGAACCGTTGCAATAAAAGTATTATAACTTTTACACATATACTTTAATGTCTGTAAGTGCAGCTTTTGTTGAGACAAAGTCTCTTATAAAGATCATTGAAAATAGTCTAACATCCTATTTGCTGTTTGTCTCCATACTTCTGAGATATTTAGCATTGTTTGTGCTAGATTATTCTAATATGTGTCTCATTTTGCTTGAGTATGGTAGGGGACAGTTCCTACTTGCTTAAAAACACCAGGGGTTGGGTATATGTGTTTGCATAAACATTATATGACTAATTGGCACATCAAAGCAGAAATTTAGTATTTGTGAGCTACATTGTTTGCCACATATTGCGGCACAAACAGTGATGAATATCTCTGCATTCATGATATGTTCGTGATTGTTGCATGTTTAAAATAGTTATATTTGCAACTGTCCTTTTCTTAGTTTGTGAGGGAAAGGGAGTAGGTGTCAAATTATATAGACTCCAATGATATAACAAATCATAGTTTCTTTCCTCCCACACCCCTGCCTCCACTGTTTAGTAGATAGTTTGACGCCTGGGGCAGGGAATTATCAGGAAATTATATACACAATGGAGCATTATATATAAAATTAAATGTTTTTTCCCCCCTCTAAAAATGCTTAACGTTTATGACTTACACAGCTGCTGATGTACAAATGTGATGTTTCTCCTAAACTTCAGTGGCCCTTTAATCAAATGTTTGGACATTTTTAAACTAGCTCTTTTTAGAAGCCTGTATTGCTTTCTATAGATGAGCTCCAACATGAGCAAGAAACCGCACTTCTTCATCCATCCTTTCTCTTTACCCTCAGACAAGGAGGCAGCAGAGCGACTCTCCAAGACGGTGGATGAGGCCTGTCTGCTCCTGGCGGAGTACAACGGGCGCCTGGCAGCCGAGCTCGATGATCGAAGGCAACTGGCACGGATGCTGATGGAGTACACACAGAGTCAGAAAGAGGCTCTCACAAGCAAGGAGAAGAAACTCGAGGTGAGCAATGTCCAGAGCTTGGAATGCATACACATGAAAATTCAATGTACAAAAACACAGAGTATTTTCTGTTTATTCAAATAACTATAATCTGGTATTTCTGTAAATGTGTATATGCTTTTAGAAGTTATCGATCATTTTGATGTGTTTCAATTGTATTTGTAAAGCTCCATGGAAAAATCTGGCGCGTCACAAATAAAGTATAATAATAATAATCAATATAGGTTAGCAAACTTACTGTGAAATCGGTATTCCAGATCTATTAAGTGTAATTTGTTGTTAAATACAAATTAATCCTCCATCAGAAGAGCATATGCAAGGATCTTTTAGTGACCCTCCATTATATGTCAGGCAAATGTGTAAGCATGCATGTTTAACATAATATATGATATATTGCACACTGAATGTATATAATGCGTTTCAAATCATATTTAGTAACTAACTAAACCTGAATGATGCTTATGGTGATCCATCTCCACAGTTTGGGAACCTCTGTTATATATATATATATATATATTAGTATATATGTATATATATTAGTGTGTATATATATATATATATATATATATATATATATATATATATATATATATATATATTAGTATGTGTATATATATATATATATATATATATATATATTAGTGTGTGTGTATATATATATATATATATTAGTGTGTGTGTATATATATATATATTAATGTATATATATGTGTATATATATATATATATATATATATATATATATATATATATATATGTATGTATGTGTGTGTGTATATATATATATATATATATATATATATATATATATATATATATATATACTAATGGGGCCAATCCAATCCTCTGTTCAACTTTTGTAACCTCTCTCTGCCTTTGATCTCTGCAAAAAAATAAGAAAAGTCTCTTGTCTTTCATCACATTCATATCTCGCGGACCCTCATAGATCTTTTTTGAGGACAAAGATGCGCCAGAATGTCTGTGCGCGATCTTACGGGGAGCATTGACTTTGTCTGACTGGTGTGAGTGTAGAAAAGCAAATAAGCCATTTGGGTGGGTGGGGGGTCAGTGAGTTCTGCGCCTGTAGTCGTGCGTCCCTCCAAAGCTGCACTTTGTCTAAGGTCAAGTGTGAGGGAGAGAAGAAGCAGATCCTGGAAATGCTGGCAGATTCAATTTCACATCAGACCTGCTAACATGGCCAAAATACTTTGTTATCACAGTGTGCACAGAAGTCTTGTGTCTCGGACGGTTAAAACAGATGTGGGTTTTGGAGCGTAGGTGGCTCTTTCCCAATGTTTATTTAGCAGGATAGATCGTTAACACACATTTTACATCCATAATGATTTGGGTGTGCGGTATAGCAGTCATAAACCAGTAGAAAACATGTAATTACTTGGTTTGAAACTCTCAACGGTTTTAATTGTTCTTAAATGCAGCACTGTTAGCTTTTACAGCACTCAAGCTTTGACTCTGCAGGCGTTGGGTGCAACACAAGCTTTAATAGGACAAACGGAGGATCTGAAGGAACCATAAATTACAAGTATGCAATACGGTGCAATGATCAATAAAAAAAATGTAAAAGCCTTAAAGGCACATGATATTGGATGCACTTCTTCAATTTGAATATAAGTTAGTGTAATGATAGCAACATTTCAAGCCATATATTCCCCTTAAAAAAGTTTTAAATATTTGCCTTGCTTTTGTATTTTTCATTTGGTTGCCTCTAGGGGCAATCCAGGGTTCCCTTGTGGCCCAGTGGTTAGGATTCGGGGCTTTCACCGCTGCAACCTGGGTTTGATTCAAGTCAGGGAACCAGGAGGTCCCACCACTATGAAGCTAAGCTGCGTTAATGGCACCAATTTATAGCTGGGCGAGTTAAGAAAACCTGAGCCTTCCCCTATTTCAAAACATTTTAGGTCAGAATAAGGCGAGCAGTTAATTCCCACTTCAGCTATTTGTTCCATATCGCTTTAAAGGGACTCTCTGGCATGAAAAACTAACTATACATTGTACTATCCATTAATTTTAAAGGCAAATCCTTCCTGAGATTAAAGGTATATGTACTCCTCCCTGTTTTTAATATTAACATAAATTACCTAAGTGTGTGTTTGAAGATCTTAAGTGCTTAAAAGCTCTGTTTACACGTATTCAAAGTTTCCAAACAGTCCCTTCAAAGGTCTGTCCCCACAGCTCATGCATACAACGTTTCTGTTTGTATTAGATGTATTAGCCATATACAGGTGCTGTTGAGAAATACTCTAAAATGAATGGTTCAAGGCCTGGGTTGGGGCATCTTATTCAATAGCAGAGGTGTTATGGGGTATGGTTTAAATTTAGATGATAGGTATTCTCCAAGAATAATGGAGTAGGAGATCATCGGGCCTTCCAAATACTTAATATAATAAACTGATAAAGTACTTGTTATTAGCTATAGTTTTTAATTCTACCATATTTGGAAAATATAGGAGTGAAACATATTAGAGAGAGAACTGCTAGTACTCCTGGGTCTTGCTGTGATGTGGGGGGGGGGGGGGGGGTGACAGGATCAGTTGGAGTGTGATGACAGAATGGCCGTATTTGTGTCCGTGTTGTCCCTGTATGGTAGCTGGCATGACTCCCTATTCTGGGGGGCCCATGGGATTGGGGAGGGACTATCCTGCAGGGGTCCATGGGAATGGACAGTACGTGTGTGATAAGTTGACAAGTGGTGGGAAAATTAAGTGGAGGAAGAGAGGGGTCGAGTACAGCACAAAGTGACTAATAAAGGAGAAATCACAAGGGAAAACATGGAGGAACCGCCCAATGTGTTTAACACCTTCACTACTAGAAATGGGCATGTGTCATTAGAGGTGGATTTATCTGAGAATACAGGGGCTGCAGGGGGTTATTTAGGTAAATATAAAGATAGATGCATTTTGCACATTTGTATGCATGCGTGTATGTAGGGTTCCCCGGTGGTCCAGTGGTTTGGATTTGGTACTTTCAACACTGTGACCTGGGTTCATTTCCAGTCAGGGAACCAAGAGGTCACACCACCTTGAAGCCAAGCAGGGTTGGACCTGGTCATTACTTGGATGGGAGATCACCTAGGAACACCAGGAGCTGTATGCTGTGGCCCACTGGAGAAGGAACTAGCAGCCCACTCCAGTATCTCTGCCATAAATAACATGAGGATGAGCATAACCTATCTAATCTATTATCTTTTATATACAACTCTGTATCTACCATTTTGTTTTCTGCTGAACAACTTCAGAGAAGGAAGGGGATTTTGAATGCAGATGAAGCTTCTATATGAGCAATGTGAAAATGGCATCTAAAACTGCCAGTGCTTTCAACTCAATTAATAGAACTCTCATTACTTTACATTACTAATGGTTAGTACGGGGTGCCTATGTAGGCACCTTTTGGGGTGTGGAAACCAATTTATTTTTTTTATAGGCCCACGCAACTGTGATCGGTGCAATACACAGGAGTGTGCACTTGTGTACCCTTGTTGCAGATCAGTCTTCATCACTAGATGAAGATGGAGGTCTTGCTACCAAGGGAGAACTGTTAATAACAAAACGGCTGTCTCCATAGCGGATAATAGCCTAAATAACGAGCAACTAGTGTTATCTCTTTATCTTAATAATGTATGTAAAAAATATGATAGAAAGGGGAGTTTTGATTACATGTCTTAGACATCCTTTACAGAACACTTTTCATAAGTGAGATGGTGAGAGAAGAAGCAGATTTGGGGATTGAGACACTTACCAGGGAAAACACTTAACAAATTACCACATTGCTCAATATGAAATTGTTAAGTCCCCTGTTTGCATTTCTTGGTTATTACACAACTCAAGCAGAATTGGAAGCTTTTAACAGTGTAAGTGGTTATTTCCTTGTACATGTCTTGCATGATGAATGACTAATACATAATTGAATGTGCGACAGTACTGGCCATTAATGATGGCCACATTCCTGTCCAGTAACAAAAAGATTACTCGCAACCTACAACTCCCGATTTATAAATGTATAGCAAGGGACAGACTCCTAGCTCCGTTCTGTGTCATCCTGTGGTGGGAGAGACAGACTCCATGACCCGTAACTCTCTCCTTTCTGGGTCACCATTTGAAAGGAGTCACAGTCTCCTTATGTTATAACGCCCTTTAGGTCCGAGTTTCTCAACCGTTTTGATCTTGGGACATGCTTGCTGCCTTAAAATACTGCTTGTCTTTGAGATTTACAGCATTTGGAAAATTATTATGTAGTTTTCTGTTGATTTGAACATAGTACATTATACACAATCAATGTATTACTATGGTCATTGGTAGTGGTGTATTTAAATTATATCTCTCTCTGTCCTTAAGAGCTAGCAGATAAAGTCTGAAGGGCTGGCACGGCTGTTGAGAACCACTACTTCAGATTATTATTGTTCATGACACAAAGTTCTGGAATGTATAAACATAACTTATTAAATCTTAATAGAATGTTTTGGAGTTTATTGTCCTTATAATAGATTAATTTATCTACTGACTCTGCTCTCTCCACTTCACTTTGCCACCAATTATCGTCTTATATATATCACCTATTATAATTGTCTAACTGCGAGTTGTCGTCACGCTTGCGAGCCTTGCGAAGCAAGGCGAGCCGTTGAGGCATGGAAGCCTTCCGAGCTCGCACTTAGGCCCGCAGTTGCGTGAGAACAACTGTCAGTTTGACAACTTCCTTCCTCCTTCCCCTCATCCTCCCTCCTGCCCCTCATTCTCCTTCCTTCTTCTCATCCTCCCTCCTCCCCCCTCATCTTCCCTCCTCCCGTTCCCCCTCTCCACCAACCTCCAGTGTCGGATGACCGCCTGCTGTTCCCTCCCCAGCAGGCCTCTTCTTGCTGTGTCTGGCGTATTCTCTCCCTCAGTACGCTATCTCCTCCCACCACTAGGGGGCGCTGTCACAGAGCAGGAACATACCAGGGACTGAGCAGCACAATGGCGACATATACAAGAGTGCACACACACGAGAGTGACAGCAGGGAAAGAGGGGAGAGTGACAGCAGGGGAAGAGGGGGAAATAAAGAGGGACACAGCAGGGAAGAGTTGTGAGAGAGTGGCAGCAGGGGAAGGGGGGAAGAAAGAGAGAGCCAGCAGGAGAACAGGGAGGAGAGAGTGAAGGCAAGGGAAGGGGGGGGGGGAGAGAGACAGCAGGGAAAGAAGGGGGAGAGAGTAACAGCAGGGGAAGGGGGGAGAGAGAGGCAGCAGAGGGAAGAAAGAGAGAGCCAGCAGGAGAAGAGGGAGGAGAGAGTTAAAGCAGGGGAAGAGGGGGGAGAGAGAGACAGCAGGGAAAGAAGGGGGAGAGAGTAACAGCAGGGGAAGGGGGGAGAGAGAGACAGCAGAGGGAAGAAAGAGAGAGCCAGCAGGAGAAGAGGGAGGAGAGAGTGAAAGCAGGGGAAGAGGGGGGAGAGAGAGACAGCAGGGAAAGAAGGGGGAGAGAGTAACAGCAGGGGAAGAGGGGGGGAGAGAGAGACAGCAGGGAAAGAAGGGGGAGAGAGTAACAGCAGGGGAAGGGGGGAGAGAGAGACAGCAGAGGGAAGAAAGAGAGAGCCAGCAGGAGAAGAGGGAGGAGAGAGTGAAAGCAGGGGAAGAGGGGGGAGAGAGAGACAGCAGGGAAAGAAGGGGGAGAGAGTAACAGCAGGGGAAGGGGGGAGAGAGAGACAGCAGAGGGAAGAAAGAGAGAGCCAGCAGGAGAAGAGGGAGGAGAGAGTGAAAGCAGGGGAAGAGGGGGGAGAGAGAGACAGCAGGGAAAGAAGGGGGAGAGAGTAACAGCAGGGGAAGGGGGGAGAAAGAGAGAGACAGCAGAGGGAAGAAAGAGAGAGCCAGCAGGAGAAGAGGGAGGAGAGAGTGAAAGCAGGGGAAGAGGGGGGAGAGAGAGACAGCAGGGAAAGAAGGGGGAGAGAGTAACAGCAGGGGAAGGGGGGAGAGAGAGACAGCAGAGGGAAGAAAGAGAGAGCCAGCAGGAGAAGAGGGAGGAGAGAGTGAAAGCAGGGGAAGAGGGGGGAGAGAGAGACAGCAGGGAAAGAAGGGGGAGAGAGTAACAGCAGGGGAAGGGGGGAGAAAGAGAGAGACAGCAGAGGGAAGAAAGAGAGAGCCAGCAGGAGAAGAGGGAGGAGAGAGTGAAAGCAGGGGAAGAGGGGGGAGAGAGAGACAGCAGGGAAAGAAGGGGGAGAGAGTAACAGCAGGGAAAAGGGGGGAGAAAGAGAGAGACAGCAGAGGGAAGAAAGAGAGAGCCAGCAGGAGAAGAGGGAGGAGAGAGTGACAGCAGGGAAAGAAGGGGGAGAGAGTGACAGCAGGGGAAGTGGGGAGAAAGAGAGACAGCAGAGGGAAGCAACAGAGAGACAGGGGAGGGAGAGAGAGAGAGAGCAGGGAAAGAGGGGGGAGAGTGAGAACAGGGGAAGAGGGGGGAGAGGTGACAGCAGGGAAAGAGGGGGGGAGAGTGACAGCAGGGAAAGAGGGGGGAGAGTGAGAGCACGGGAAGGGGGGGGAGAGTGAGAGCAGGGGAAGAGTGGGGAGAGTGAGAGCAGGGGAAGAGTGGGGAGAGAGTGAGAGCAGGGAAACAGTGGGGAGAGAGTGACAGTAGGGGAAGAGGGGAGAGTGACCGCAGGGGAAGAGGGGGGGGGGAGAGAGAGACAGCAGGGAAAGAGGGGGAGAGAGTGACAGCAGGGAAAGAGGGGAGAGTGACCGCAGGGGAAGAGGGGGGGGGGGGGAGAAGAGAGAGACAGCGGGGAAAGAGGGGGAGAGAGTGACAGCAGGGAAAGAGGGGAGAGTGACCGCAGGGGAAGAGGGGGGGGAGAGAGAGACAGCAGGGAAAGAGGGGAGAGTGACAGCAGGGGAAGAGGGGGGGGGGGGAGAGAGAGACAGCAGGGAAAGAGGGGGAAGAAAGAGAGAGACAGCAGGGAAGAGGGGGGGAGAGAGAGGCAGCAGGGGAAGGGGGGAAGAGAGAGAGAGCCAGCAGGAGAACAGGGAGGAGAGAGTGAAAGCAGGGGAAGAGGGGGGAGAGAGAGACAGCAGGGAAAGAAGGGGGAGAGAGTAACAGCAGGGGAAGGGGGGGGGGGAGAAAGAGAAACAGCAGAGGGAAGAAAGAGAGAGCCAGCAGGAGAAGAGGGAGGAGAGAGTGAAAGCAGGGGAAGAGGGGGGAGAGAGAGACAGCAGGGAAAGAAGGGGGAGAGAGTGACAGCAGGGGAAGGGGGGAGAAAGAGAGACAGCAGAGGGAAGCAACAGAGAGACAGGGGGGAGAGAGAGAGAGCAGGGAAAGAGGGGGGAGAGGGTGAACAGGGGAAGAGGGGGGAGAGGGTGACAGCAGGAAAAGAGGGGGGGAGAGAGTGACAGCAGGGAAAGAGGGGGGGGGGGAGTGAGAGCAGGGGAAGAGTGGGGAGAGAGTGAGAGCACGGGAAGGGGGGGGGGGAGAGTGAGAGCAGGGAAACAGTGGGGAGAGAGTGACAGTAGGGGAAGAGGGGCAGAGAGTGACAGTAGGGGAAGAGGGGCAGAGAGTGACAGCAAGGGAAGAGGGGGAGAGAGTGACAGCAGGGGAAGGGGGGGGAGAAAGAGAGAGACAGCAGAGGGAAGCAAGTGAGAGACAGCAGGAACGAGGGGGGAGAGAGTGAGAGCCAGGGAAAAGGGGGGAGAGAGTGACAGCAGGGAACGAGGGGGGAGAGAGTGAGAGCCGGGGAAAAGGGGCGAGAGAGACACAGCAGGGGAAGAGGGGGAGAGAGAGTGACAGCAGGGGAAGAGGGGGGAGAGAGAGATAGCAGAGGGAAGAGGGGGAGAGAGTGACAGCAGGGGAAGAGGGGTAAAGAAAGAGAGAGACAGCAGAGGGAAGAAATAGAGAGACAGCAGGAGAAGAGGGGGGAGAGAGAGACAGCAGGGCGATGGTGCTTATCTTGCCGTCATTTTTGACGGGCAAGTAGCTAGTATATATATAAGAGACAAAGATAAATAATTTCTGAACTTTTTCCACCTTTTTAATGTGACCTATAAACTGTACAACTCAATTGAAAAACAAACTGAAATCTTTTAGGTAGAGGGAAGAAAAAATATAAAAATAAAATAGGGTTGCATAAGTATGCACACCCTTAAACTAATACTTTGTTGAAGCACCTTTTGATTTTATTACAGCACTCAGTCTTTTTGGGTATGAGTCTATCAGCATGGCACATTTTGACTTGGCAAGATTTGCCCACTCTTCTTTGCAAAAACACTCCAAATCTGTCAGATTGCGAGGGCATCTCCTGTGCACAGCCCTCTTCAGATCACCCCACAGATTTTCAATCTGATTCAGGTCTGGGCTCTGGCTGGGCCATTCCAAAACTTTAATCTTCTTGTGGTGAAGCTATTCCTTTGTTCATTTGGATGTATGCTTTGGGTCGTTGTCATGCTGAAAGATGAAGTTCCTCTTCATGTTCAGCTTTCTAGCAGAAGCCTGAAGATTTTGTGCCAATATTGACTGGTATTTGGAACTGTTCATAATTCCCTCTATCTTAACTAAGGCCACAGTTCCAGCTGAAGAAAACTCTCCCTCCGCCCCAAAGCATGATGCTGCCACCACCATGCTTCACTGTGGGTATGGTGTTCTTTTGGTGATGTGCAGTGTTGTTTTTGCGCCAAACATATCTTTTGGAATTATGCCCAAAAAGTTCAACCTTGCTCTCATCAGACCATAACACCTTTTCCCACATGCTTTTGGGAGACTTCAGATGTGTTTTTGCAAAATGTAGCCTGGCTTGGATGTTTTTCTTCGTAAGAAAAGGCTTTCGTCTTGCCACTCTACCCCATAGCCCAGACATATGAAGAATACGGGAGATTGTTATCACATGTACCACACAGCCAGTACTTGCCAGATATTCCTGCAGCTCCTTTAATGTTGCTGTAGGCCACTTGGTAGCCTCCCAGACCAGTTTTCTTCTTGTCTTTTCATCAATTTTGGAGGGAGCTCCAGTTCTTGGTAATGTCACTGTTGTGCCATATTTTCTCCACTTGATGATGACTGTCTTCACTGTGTTCCATGGTATATCTAATGCCTTGGAAATTCTTTTGTACCCTTCTCCTGACTGATACCTTTTAACAATGAGATCCCTGTGATGCTTTGGAAGCTCTCTGTGGACCTTTTGGCTTTTGCTGTGGGATGCGACTAAGAAACTTTCAGGAAAGACCAACTAGAGCAGCTGAACTTTATTTGGGGTTAATCAGAGGCACTTTAAATGATGGCAGGTGTATGCTCACTCCTATTTAACACAGTTTGGAATGGGATTGCTTAATTCTGAACACCGCTACATCCCCAGTTATAAGAGGGTGTGCAGACTTATGCAACCACATTATTTTTCTTTTCTTTTTTTTTCTTCCCTCCACCTAAAAGATTTCAGTTTGTTTTTCAATTGAGTTGTACGGTTTATAGGTCACATTAAAGGTGGAAAAAATTCTGAAATGATTTATCTTTGTCTCATTTTTTTACAGCACAGAAACCTGACATTTTAGCAGGGGTGTGTAGACTTTTTATATCCACTGTACATACATACACCCCCCGCTTAAAGCTACCCCCACTTAGAGCTGATTCGCTATAGAGCTGTTTTTCCTGCCAGACCCATTTTAATGCTGTTTTTGCCTGCCAGACCCCTTTTAACGCTCTGATTTGCTATTGCACTGTTTTTTCTCTTCAAAGAAAATAGATTCCAGGATGACCCAGAAGCTTCAACATCAATAATTTAAAGTATATATTTCTACTAATGTTTAGTTTGTGTTAGTTTTTATGTTTGCTGTTTCTTATATATATATATATATATATATATATATATATATATATTATATATATATATATATATATATATATATATATATATATATATATATATATATATATATATATATATATATATATATATATATAAATATATCTCTCTCCAAACTAAACCTAATAGGCACAATAACCACCCAGAGATGTACCTCTTTTAGCTTACTTATGCCCTTCACAGGGAGAAATATCCTGTAATGTTTCAGTCTGCTCTCACACAATGGAGTGGTCCAGCCCCAAAATACCAGGCAATTCTACCCTAAACAGGAGAAAACAGCAAACCCCAGTAATACATTTCGTCCATGATTTGGGCCTCATCATCAAGGTGTAGCTGAACACTCTAAGGCACATTAAGAAAGGAGTCCAGGTCTGGAGTCCCTGTCGCTCTCAGCGATACTAAGCCCTAAAGGTGTAATTTGAATAAACAAACAAAATAAAATAGAGGAGTTCAATCATTGGACAGACTAACCTTAATAGGTAGGTTAGTTTTATCGACATGATAATCCACTCTGAAAGCCCCCTCTTTTAGCTCACTTGAGCCCTTCACAGGGAGAAATATCCTGTCAATAGAGTGGTTCGGCCCCAAAATATCAGGCAATTCTACCCTGAACATGAGACACGGCAAACCCCAGACGTACGTTTCGTCCTCTGTGGGCCTCGTCAGTGAGATGTAGCTGAATTCCCTAAGGCAAAGCGACCAAGGGGTCTTCTATCTACCTAAAGCTTTTGTATCCATGACACAATATCAGTTAGCAAAAACGCCTTATGAGCATCATTATTTATTTTTGTTAGAAGTTGAAGAACCACTTTACATTTTCAATATTTATTCATTCAGATTCCTTCCTCTGCACCAAACTATGATTTTTAGGGAAGTACATCATTTCCTACCATCATAATCTAATTAGGGGAAATTTTGGAAATCAGCTAAAGTCCAGATGTTCATGTAGTCGCTGTGTTTTCATATATATATATATATGAAGGGGTGAAAAGGTTGTTAAGTGTGTGTGGGTGGGGGGATAATTGTCTCTCCTAGTCAGTTTCTTGACAAATGCTGCTCAATGCTAATTTATCAAGAGGGAATACAATATATGTGTATGATTCATTTTAGTTGACGCATAACCGTAGTACATCTTTGCACTTCACCTTTAACACAGTTTACTGCAAACACTCATAATAAGTCTTTTAAAGCCCCATACTCACTTCCTATCATTTCCATTGCCTGGTGAAGTTGTGGGAGTCTTCATCTGAGTGTATACAGATATGATTACAACACGCTACCACTCCTTAATCCAGTCTTAAAGCAAACCGGATACCCAGATTGTCTCTAGTCTCTGACAAAATACTAATATAAATAATTGCAATTAACATTTTGCCTATTTCAAGTGTAGTTCTTGCTGCTTTAAAGAGATTATTTATGCACCGTTGTTTTATATAAATATTTTAAGTAGGTGATTAATTAATTAACTTCCTTAATGTAATTGTCATATAAAATGTACACTTCACTTCTAGAAAGCTTCCAGAGTAATAGATGTTTGTCCTGTGGAACCTCCTCCTTTCTTTCTGTTTTCTCATGTATGGTGCCATTTTTCAAGTTGTAACGTAAGGCTTCACCCATGGGGAAGGGGCTTCACACCAGCAATGCAATGTTTTGCATGCATTCATACAGCATGTCACAGTCTGCTTGCAGCAGCATGAGACTCTAGTATTGTGAAACCCCCACCTGAGAGTGTGGCCCAAAGCATTGAAACATGGCACCCTACATGAGAGAGAACAGAAAGAAAAGAGAGGTTCCTGCAGCTGAGTAAATATATATATGGCAGTTATACTGAGAAGGATGAAATAATGTTACCTAGTTAAAACATTTATATAAAACAAAGAAAAAATGTATTTAAACATCTAAATAACCGGTAAAAGGGCACAGTCTTTTAGCAAGGACTCAGGACCATAAGCTACAAAGCAAAATTTGCTTCACTGTAGTGAACCTCCTAGATCAGTATTAGTCAATAGGCAGACTTGGGTCCCAAATCATAACCTCCGACTCATGTATGTGTTCCAGACCTGTTTGTTATATTAAAATATTACTTTATTTATTGGTAAAGAAAATTGACTTTTGACCTTAACTTCATTTTTACAAATACATTTAGACCAGGGGTGTCCAAGTTCGGTCCTGGTGGGCCACACACATGCCTGAATTTGAGGATTTCCTTTCTGTGCACAGAGTCAATCAGCGTGACTGAAGAAGTGATAGTCTCACCTGGGTGCAGCAGGGATATCCTCAAATCCAGACCTGTATTAGGCCCACAAGGACAGGACTAGGAAACCCCTGATTTAGACAGAGATGGATTTTGTTCATATCAAAGACTACCCCTGTTAGTTTGTGATTTTAGGTCCTTTGAAAGCATGCAGAGTCGAGCAGGCTTCAGATGGATTTTATAAAAGCTCTTAGAAAAAGGGAAATATGCATTTTAAAAATTAAAATTTAATAGATTGTGTATGGCATGGGCCCACACCATTGCCTTATTTTCTCCTGAATTTGATGACTTTGCCTTAAAATATTAAAGGATCACAGTAGTCTTAAAATCTTCTTTTAATAATGGGGGGAATTATTTTAAAAGGAAAAAAAGAATAATAAATACAATATGCAGTTATGCTCCAGTGGAAGCTACCAGTTGAACTTGAATACAGAGGCAGCTTTCACTGCTACAATGGAAAAGTGGTAGCTGAAAATGCCAACTATTCAATAGGGCTAATGTAAAGTTTATTTCAGTTTTCAAGGAGCACACCCTCCTAAGAGGCAGTCAGAATAAGGTTAGAAAAGGAAATGGAATTCTACAGGGGTACAAATGTACATAAAAGTAAAAAATGTAAAGGTTGTGGGATTTTTGTTTGTGTGTTTAGTAACTTAAAATACCTTAGAAAAAATGTAACGGTGGACCTTTAAGACACTAATCTCACTTCTCTACCTCTTTCCCTCTCTTAGGAATACAAGCAGAAACTAGCTCGAGTAACACAGGTACGGAAGGAGCTGAAGTCCCACATACAGAGTCTTCCTGATCTGTCCCTGCTTCCCAATGTCACAGGGGGGCTGGCACCTCTTCCTTCCGCGGGGGACCTGTTCTCCACTGACTAAGACAAATCTCCCTCCCCAATGTGCCGCTACCCTCTCCAAAACCTCCAGTAGACACCAGCAGTGGAGAGGAAGCGGTGCGCAGAGACTGGAACTTAACCCGTAACCTGCTACATGAAGTGTGTGATCCCACTGCACCCACCAATTTAGCAGTATGTCAGCAGCTGCTGCCCGCCCTCCCCATGTAGTGTCCAGCGTTGATGGACGAAGCTGTGAGTGCAGAGTGACCAAGGCCTCACTGAGCTCCCACTTCCTGCGTTGTTGTTTTTTTTTTGGTTTTATTATGTTCTTTTTCCCCCCATTTCTTTATTTTTTTTTTTTTTATAATTATTTTAGAGACTTGTCTATGGAGAGTGCACACAAATTATGCTTCTATATCAGCTTTCTCCAGCAACTTTTGAATAGAATTCCTTTTCCTGTTCCTTCTGAGAGGGAGGAGAATGATTTTGTGTTCAGATCCAGTGTGGCTGATTTTCCTGCGATGTGCTGCTGGTCAGAAGTGATAAATAATAGTGTGTGTCATTTCAGAACAAATGTGTGCTTTGTTTATTCTCAAACCAGACAGTAGATACTGTAATTGATCTGATGTTTACAAAAGAGCAGTGAAAGTACGTAAAAATCTGCATAATTCTAGCACAAGTCCAAGTTTGTTTATAGCTTGTGTCAAATTGGGGGGGGGGGGGGGGTATTTTGTACATCAGGAGTTAACAAATGTATCTGAAATGTAGGTGCCAGGAAGATTAGGGACATAAAACTAAGAAAAAAGTTAAGATACAGGAGTAACATTTTAGAAGTGAAAGTGATCTGTTATTCTCACTACACTCTATCAAAATATGGCAACTTTGCTCTGCCTGGATAAACAAACTTGTAAAGATGTTGGGTCAGATTAAGTAAAACTGGAACATTTATAAAGTAACATCTCTTCAGTGGTTAATGCCCATATAATAAGGTTTCATTACTATATTTAATAACTGGTTGGCAATACAAACAGTATTTGCAGAAAATAAATTCAATGTAGCGTATAAAACTTTAAATTGATGTTTAATGTGTTTGTTTTCAGCAGATCTGCTGCTCTCCACCACCTATCAATGGTCCAGGGAGATGATCTGCCCAGGGGGAATTGCCTTGATAGACATCTTATCTTATAAATTGTCCTGATAACAATCTTAATCTACCTCCTTCCCTGCACTGGCAAACCTAGAAAACAAAATTAGGGCTGGCTCCTGGGCAGGAACTTCTAATATGGGGTGGAGAGGAGCAGATCTACTGGAAGCTACAATGCTAATTTAGAAAGTAAATTTTAAAAGCTTATTTTTTTTTTCAGATACTGTTTTTGTTTCTGATCAGTAAACAAACAAACAAATTAAGCCCCTTCTGTATGATCATTACAGTGCCTTTTTTTTTTTTTTTTTATTATGATGAAGTCCTCTTTAAATGTTGCTGTATAAGGAAATCAGTTTCTACCAACTTCTCCTCCATGTCCAAGGTTATTTTATATTTCATGAATTTGCTCGAGCAGAATCCCATTTCATGTGTAGCTCGGATTATGAAACATAAACTGTGATAAGACGTCTTACGTGAAGTGACAGGACGACGATAAATTACACACTGTATATGTGGGAGAGAAACAGATGTTAATGTGAGCTATATTAAACCGATATGAGACAACTTAGCGAAGATTAAATACTTCTACAATACAAAGACACTGTAAACCAGGGGTGTCCAAGTTCGGTCCTGCTGGGCCGCACACAGGCCTGGATTTGAGGATAGCCCTACTGCACCCAGGTGAGACTATCATTAACTCATCTGTGCACATAAAGAAAATCCACAAATCCGGGCCTGTGTGCGGCCCAGCAGGATTGAACTTGGACACCCCTGCTCTAAACTCATTGATAGTACTCTGCACCATCATATAGAGTGGTCACAATCAATGGAGAAAGTGGAAAAACAAACATTTTTTGATTCCAGTTTCACTATTCTAATGATCATGTCGTATACATTACCAAAAATGTTTTTTTTTGTTCTAAAATCAGTTATATGAATTTAAAACAATTGCTAATAATAAACAGAAACGGATAACAATCAGCTTGATCCGCCCTTGATCTTCAAAGTGAATTAAGAAGATGCGTTAAAGTCTTATGGATAGCCTTGTGTTTCTTATCAGATTGCATTCAAAGTCCAGACCTCCCTAAGATGTTCAGGACAGAGGAAGACCAAACACTCACATAGTGTCTAGTGTCTTAATTTAATGTAATTTATACACAAATACTTTTTTGTAATGTTTAAAATATGATCTTTTAAATTCAGATTTTTTTTTTTGTTGACATACTGTCAGTGTTATCTCAGGCCCTGAAAGGACTGTAAATGACCAACTTCTTCTAAAATGTTTATATACTCTCTTCACTGCAGTAATATATTGCAGTTCTTTTTCTTTGTGCTTAATATGTCTTTAGAAATCAAAGAAGAAATTGGCATTTTTTTGTTTGGCAGCATTGCTTTTGCAGGGAGTATGTGATTTATGGTCCAGAGTCATGCAGGGACCATTTTATAAAAGCTCTTCCAAAAAAGTGAAGTAAACAAGCAATCTTAGATATTATCCTTGTATGATCTTTTGAGTCAATGCAGAATAAAATAAAGAACTATATCTTGTCTCACCTGCCTACAGACTAGAAGAATTAAGCAAGTTCCAAAAAGTGATATATTCATTCCAAAGCTCTAGGTCTTGCACATTGAAAAAGTGATGTAAATTAGATATACAGAAGCATTACAGACATCTTAGTGATGTTGTCACTGTTGACGTCCACCTAATGTGTATTTTTTTATTTTACTCAATGGTGAAATCTGTAAAAACAGATTTAATAACAAAAATGTAAAATGTGTAGAGGTACCTCTTGCTCCACCCATTATAATCCACACTTGAAAAACCTGCATCATTGTCTGCTGAGGTCATTAGTCAAAACTGTGCACTTTATGGGTGCAATGTTAAGACGGGGGGCCTTACTTCTGGATAAGTACTTTCATAGGCTGTCTAGTATATCAAACATCTTGGCTTTTGTTAAAGGAACACCAGTTCAAGAAAAGAAAAAGACACTTGTTTGTCAAGTATGTACCAAATTAATAGTATTGGCAGCCGTGGACATAAACATATTTTGGGAACATCTGCATTATTGTTTGAGTGTTTGTTAAATTGCATCCTGAGAGCTGGATGATGAGTGTGTGTGTGTTTGTAGTTATTAGTGGGGAGTGGGGTGTGGGAGGCAGGACCAGCGAGAAGTGCAGGGTCTTTGTGGATAAGGATGCAACCAAAGCTCACGAGAAATCTACCCCCCCCCCTCAAGCACAACAACCAATGTATCATGGACTCCTCCAGGGTCCTGCAGAAACATTAACATGTGTTTTTGTTTTTTTTGTGTTTTTTTGCTTTTTTTTTTTATAAAAAAAAAAATAGCTACATTAAGGGGTGAATACAGTTTGTGGAGCCGTTTTTTATGGTAGAATTTTAATTATTTTGCATTAAAAATATATGCGCAGTTTACTCCCTGTCTATATATACTTAAAAATTTAAAAGGCTGCTGAATATCTTTATTATCTTACATTTAAAAGATTACATTACCTTTTTATATGAGAAAAAAACTGATCTATAGTGTAGTAAACAAATACATTAAATTATAAACAGTTGCAGATTCTTTATCCTCCTCTATCCTGATATCTAAATCCCAACATATTGTGCTTTTGTTAGCATTGTCATGAATGCAAGTCAGATAAGAAAACACCCTTCATTTTGTCTGGTAAAGTGAACCAAATACATTATTTATAAGCTGTTGTTTTAATGTTAATTTTATAAATTAGTCATTTATTTTCACGAAAAATAAGTTTGAAATGTAAACCATTTAAATAGTAAGTGTTCGAATACATGGCCCTTTCATTTGTAAATGTGCTCCTCTCTCCTTTTTTTTTTTGGCCAGAGTCCCCCCCCCCCCCACCTCCTTTTCTTCAGTGGATTTAAGAACCTAGAATAATATTTTTCAGAGACGTGACTTCAAAGCGTAAGGAGGTGAGCAAGTTAAGTATACAGAAAAATTGCTCCTAAACTCCGCTTTGTATCTCGCTGCCAAAGCCAGAGACATCACGCACGGTTCGAAATGTAGTTTTGTTCCTTTTTCCAGTGTTTCTCTCTCTTTCTTCTCCCATTGTTCCCACACACAGCTCTCCCACACTAGTCTATTAAATATAACCTGGGCCAGTGCCTGGAAAAACCCGGTCATCTCCAGCACCATTAATGCACAGAGCGGCTTCTAGAGAATCGGGGGCAGATACAACCTCTGCTGCTTTTTCTAAACTGACACCCACATACACAGCATGGATACCCTGTTTTATATCGATACTGACTGCAGATACATATGTTTGGGCAGTGACAGCAATGTTTTAAGGATCGCTGTAGTTTGGGGAAAATGCAATAAATTAAAAAACAACAAATGGCGGCCGTGAGCTTGAAATAATTTAGGCAAAATCTTTATTTTAGTAGGCTTTGCGTTATGCATTAAATATTTCATGTTTATATCTTCCACACTCCCCTATCCTCCTCCTTCCCCTGCACAAGCTCAGATACAACCCCTCCCAATATATAAAACATTACTGTAATGGCATTTTAGAATCTGCTAAAATGAAGATTTTCTCTGAAAAATGCTTTTATGCTCATAGATTACACCATTACTTTTTATGCTAAATTGTTGTACACACCACAAATATGTAGAGTTTCCTAAGCTACAGTTGTCCTTTCCTTGTATATATAAATAGCAGGCCGTTGCGTGATAGAGCAGTGACGGCTTTTTATGTCTGTGGGGGTGTTGGTGCAGATATAGCAGAGAGCAGATTGTGAGTGATGTACAGGAATAGCAGAAAGCTGCTCGAGGCGCGATACAGAGTAGTAGTAGGATTGATCCAGAATAGTGCAGGGGTGCAATGAAAGCATTGTGCAGAATAGCATGGAGATTTACATGAATAGTATGATGATGATGCATGAGCAGTTATGTGTGCTGTACGGGTGAGTATCCAGTAGTAGAGCTGTGGGGACTACTACGGGAAGAGTGCCACAGGGTGGGGGGGGGGGGGCTTATAAAGGAAGAGCAGATGGGGGTGCAGTGGTCAGTAGAGGTATGACGGGAACGGCCATGTAGGATAGAAGCACATTAGAGAAGTGCGCAGGAACAACAGAAGAGACACGGTGACGGCTCACTATTGGATTAGCATAGGATGCACAGCCATAGATATCTTTACTGGGGGCCTATATGGCAAAACCATCCCATATACACAAACATGGGGTGGGGAATAATCATGCACTCTGGTATTGGTGTAAACTAATGTAAGAGCTTGCACTTAATGGCAATCTTGTGCAGTTTGCGCCTGTTATTTCTGGAAATATATATTTTTGTAATTTACAAAAGGTCACTCAAAGCCTTTGTTAAAGGGCCATATTAATGGTCATACAGTAGGGTCTAATTTATCTATTCAGTAAGTTTTAAAATCATTATTTAAAGACAGTTCTACTGTTAAACATTTTGTACTTTAGTGTTTCAGGCACAAGTAGAGTTGCTTATCGCCTATAAGGTGTCTAGAAGGATCTGCCAAGGAGCTGTCCTACTTTTCTATTAGACTGCTCTGTCTGCTTTTCGTGACCAATGTTAGACCGATAAAGATTTCTATCAGAACCGGACCATGGGCAGGTCCAGTCCCAGCCCCTGGACACCTGATAGTGGTGGAAAGAAGTATATTTGCTGGTATTTTAAACACTAAAGTGGAAATGTAAGCTGTAAAATGAACACTCATATTATTGCTAATCACTTAAATAAATGAATTCTTGTTGCATGGGCCCTACAGTATAACTCTAAATAAGGTGCTTTGGATGCACACAGATGGGCTGTGCAGGACCAGCACTGTAGTGGCAGCTTGCCCCATGTCAGGCCTCCATCACATGCCTGTGTATGGCAGCCAAGCTCTGCTCTCATGTCCCAGTGAGTCCAGATGGGATGAATCGCACACTGGCTCCTGTTACCACACAGCTTCCAGATAAGTAGACCCCAGGGCGAATAGAGCAAATATAGGGCAGCAGATCATAAGTCAGGAAATTATCCAGAAGCACTTAATATAAATTGTATTTTTATTACTTGAATAAAAAAAAAAAGTTATTTACAGCATTGCAGCAACAAGCCGGTATCCCTTAGCCCAGTCTAGACTTTGGGTCCTAGGGGCAGCAGGCTTACTTATCACTGCAGAGCCCAGATCACAGAGTCAGGTGGGTTGAAATCATTGCAGGACCACTGGCAGTTGCAGAGTTAATGCACATAGTGTATAATAGACATTGCTTGGCTGTAGTATAGTGATATAGTAGTATATATGGGGATTTGAGGGGCTCACATTATAGGATAGGTAATGTGTGAGGAGGGGGAGGAGTGACCCAATGGCTTCTCACTTGGGGAGAGGGGAGATGATAATGTTCCGATGACCTTTAACCCCAGTCAGATGGTCACTCTCAAAATCCACAACCAGTTTGCGCAGGCCAGATAGCTGGGGCATGAGATTCACCCGTACCTTGGCATCCTGCCCGGACTCCACAGGGCAATCTCTGCGGGGAAGGAGAGAGGGTGTTACATTACGGTGTGCTGCCAGCCTGCTCCCCTCCAGCACCTGACCCTCTCATACACAGCCCTCCCAGCACCTGACCCTCTTGTACACCACTCCACCAAGAACCTGACCCTCCTATACACTGCTCCCCTCCAGCACCTGACCCTCTTATACACTGCTCCCCACCAGCACCCGACCCTCTCATACACAGCCTTCCCAGCACCTGACCCTCGTGTACACCACTCCACCAAGAACCTGACCCTCCTATACACTGCTCCCCTCCAGCACCTGACCCTCTTATACACTGCTCCCCTCCAGCACCTGACCCTCTTATACACTGCTCCCCACCAGCACCCAACCCTCTCATACACAGCCCTCCCAGCACCTGGCCCTCTCATACACTGCTCCTCTCCAGCGCCCGACCCTCTCATACACTGCTCCCCTCCAGCGCCTGACCCTCTTGTACACTGCTCCCCTCCAGCGCCCGACCCTCTCATACACTGCTCCCCTCCAGCGCCTGACCCTCTCATACACTGCTCCCCTCCAGCGCCTGACCCTCTTGTACACTGCTCCCCTCCAGCGCCCGACCCTCTCATACACTGCTCCCCTCCAGCGCCTGACCCTCTCATACACTGCTCCCCTCCAGAGCCCGACCCTCTCATACACTGCTCCCCTCCAGCACCTGACCCTCTCATACACTGCTCCCCTCCAGCGCCCGACCCTCTCATACACTGCTCCCCTCCAGCGCCCGACCCTCTCATACACTGCTCCTCTCCAGCGCCCGACCCTCTCATACACTGCTCCCCTCCAGCGCCTGACCCTCTCATACACTGCTCCCCTCCAGCGCCTGACCCTCTCATACACTGCTCCCCTCTCGTACACTGCTCCCCTCCAGCGCCTGACCAGCTCGTACACTGCTCCCCTCCAGCGCCTTACCCTCTCATACACCCTCTCATACACTGCTCCCCTCCAGCGCCTGACCCTCTCGTACACTGCTCCCCTCCAGCGCCTGACCCTCTCATACACTGCTCCCCTCCGGCGCCTGACCCTCTGCTCCCCCGTGCCCACCCAGTATCTGAATAGCACTGTCTGCCCTGGTTACTCTTAGTAACTGTAGTAGAGCCCAATTGACTATAGGTATGGGCAAGAATATGTGTAACTGCCTGCCCCCCACTCCCACCCAGTTAACTCTTTCACGTACAGCGGCTGTACTATTTGACCTTCCGTCAGGCCAGCTCCCTCCACTGTGAATGTGCAGCCATTCAGTGGCTCATTAAGAGGATTCTTTAGGGAGATCTCGGCGACCAGTTTCCTTTTCTGCATGGGCTCCCCCAAAACCTGTATTGGGGGAAAGGAAGGGATATGTCAGCAGGAGGGTAGCGGGAGACTGAGTATCCTCGACAGGCAATGGCTGGTGCCCTTTGTGTAAAGGGGCGCACAATGGGTTTAACATGTTTGATAAACTCACTTGGTGATTTGAGTGAGTGGAATGACATGAGCTTAAAAGGCATATGAATTTTACTAGATATATAATATACTTGTGTATTTATTTGTACTCACATTATTTTAGTAAGAAGTGCATATAAGCTGTTTTATTGCCTAAAATCAAACAAATAGTCCCCGTATGGGTCTGCCCACAGCAGCATAAATAAACATAGACTGTGTAGGGCATGATCTGCAGAGTAGTGCTCTAGCCTATCAGAGACAACGTCTCAGTAGTATTTTGCAGAATATTGATGAGAGATTGGCTAGGATACTATACTGCAGACTCTGTGTCTGCATATGCTGCAGTGGGTAGACCCATACAGGGACAGTTTGTATGATTTTAGGCAGTATAAACAGAGCGTAATAATAAAATAAAGTACATAAATGTAAATAGATACACAGGTATATTATGTACCTAGTAAAACCCAGAAACCTTGAGAAATGTTTCATAGGAGAAGAGCTTTATCTTCTAGTACACCGGGGAGAATGGAGACTGTGCAGTGGAAGAGGGGCAAGTTTTAAATTCCGTACAAAGGTTTGCAAGTGAAGTAGTAGCGAGAGAAGTAGGAAGAGCTTATATGGAACAACAGAAAGAAATAATGCTGGAGGTTGCATGGACCAAAGGAAGGATTTTAATAAGGGGGGGGGGGGATGTTATATGGAGCAAGAAGAACCTCATGGAGAGGAGTTATTTGGAGAAGAGTTGAAGTTATGTACAGGGGTTACAAGTAGAGGATTTAATGCACAAAAGAGAAACATAGACTTGATGGCAGTTAAGAACCAAAAAGACCCATCAAGTATACCCATGTTATCTAACTTGAGTTTGTCCTAAATAAAAAGTTTGTCTTATTTAAGCATCAGAGTCTCCTTTTTGTTATGCCAAGAATGCTTAAGATCATTAACTATGTTTGACGTGACTATTTCAATTGTATGGCTGCTCCACTTATCTACTAGGGAGCTAAGATGAGGATTTATGAGAATTAATAAAATGAATTGTGTGAAGAACTTTTATAGAACAAGAAAATATGTTGGGAAGGTAATTGGGGTGATGTAATCCCTCCCTCAATACAGTGCTGGGTCACTCTGCTTCCACTCGACATAAGCAACATCTAAGTAATCCATGGGCCAATCAGATTGTGGTTAAAAAAAAAAAAAAAAAGTGATGTAATGCGTTTGACGTCCCCTGGAGCCCGACCATAATGTGTTTTCACTATGCAGCTGCCTACAGTAATAAACTCTTCCTTCCTAAACTCCATGCAAGATTGAGGGGTCTCATTACAGCCCCACCCACATAGAACAGATGGGCCAGAACTACTAAATATCAGTGCTTGAAACCTCAATCCTAAATGTGCTAGCATGCATTTAAGAAAGTGTGCTGTTTGATAGACACCTTCAAATATATCAATGTAGGGAAGAAGAGGAGGTTATGATTTAAAGTTACAAGGTGGTACAACAACTTTACAGAAATGGTAGTAGATAAGTCGAACAACCTTCCAGTTGAAGTAGTAGGCTAAACACAGTTAAAAATGTTAAGCATGGCTTGGAGAAGCATAAGGCCATTTTTTTTTTTTATAATGGGCAGACCAGATGGGGTCTTTTGGTTATTTATTGTCAAATGTATATTTCTATGTTAAACATTCCATCATTTTTTTACCATATAAAACAGTAAAAACTTTTAATCACTGAACATTTTCTATGCCACTTGGAATGATAAGGGCTTATAATAAGACTTGAGAACATTTGCAAGATGTGTTCGTATAGGAAGTCATGTATTGAAAGGTATTGGTGTCAGACTGAAGAAGGTAGGAAGTATTCATTTATAAAATGGCATAGTAGTAAGAGTGTGAAGCAAGTAGTTCACATCAGTCTGTGTTGAGGTTGGTATCTCACCCGCACTTTGATGTCTGGATTCTTGACATGTATATCCCTCATGGCCAAGATCATCTCCTTTGTTGAATACTCATACAAGAGGGCCATCAGTTTGATGAGATTGTCTTGAGTCAGATTGCACCCGTACTTTTCATACTGGATCCGCAATGGGACAGACTTCTCTGCAAGGACAATGAACCAGAAGGTAAGTTTCTGCATTTAAACCAGAAAAAGTTTAACTATTATTTGTATTAGGGCATTCTAAAAAGACAGACCGACAATTTTATTTTCTTTCATAAGCAGAATCTTTCTTTCTTTGTTAATGTACCACTGTATTATACCTTATTATATGCGCTACCATATTGCTACAACTGACAGTGTTTTCATTGAGTATAATGGAAAACTCAGTTTACAAGGACACCGGAAAGGAAAAGAAGAAAACAAAATGATATCTTTCATTAAAGGAAATATTTAAGTACTTTTTTTTATGTATTTGTTTTTTAAAAACATTTTGCCCATTATCAAGTTTAGATACTCGAAGGACATAATAGAAGAAACATTTGCCACTGAGGTTCTTTAAGTTTCGAGTTGACTTGGATATCTCCATCAGAAACAAACTATAGCAACAAATCTGGTCACTCCCCAAAATGATTAAATAGGCACTTTTAGGGGCGGAGCTACCAATGGTGCAGGGGCCCAATGCTGTGTAATTTGTTTCTTTTTCAGCCATCAGAGTAGTATCATTCACGTAACTGAGATTGTTGATATTTCTCCCAGAGATATAAACTGCGACTTTGGATTCATCAGCCCGGCCTTACGCATTATATTCCATATATATGTTGAATAAATAAGGTAACAGTACATGACCTTGACATGCTCCTTTCTTGATCTTGTCATTCAGTTGTTGGCTCTGACCATGGCTCCTTGGTCCACATACAGATTCCTCAGGAGATGGATGAGATAATCTGGTACTCCAATTTTGTTGAAATTCGCACAGTCAACGGCTTGAGAATAGTCTATGAGTAGTCTATGAGTAGTAAATAGAAGTAGGTAAATGTTTTTTCTGGAATTCTCATGCTTTTTCTATTATACATAAGACATTGGCATTTTGATGCCTTGTGGCTCTTCCTTCCTTAGTTCTCGGTCCATATATTGTTGGAGCTGAGCTTGCAGAATCGTTGGCATCTCCTTGCTGGCATGTGAAATGTGTGCAATTGTACGATAATTGGAGCAATCACTGCTTTTTTGAGATTGAGATATAGACTGGCCTTTTCAAATCTACTGACCATTGTTGATTTTTCCAAATATGTTTTCCAATCAACCATCTCACTTCACCCTCCAAGATGTTTGGCTCCAGCTCATTGGACAAACTATTGAGGTTATCAATGTTGTTTAGATCCTTCCTGTAAAAATCTTCTTTGTATTATTGCTACTTAGTTTTTCTTTATCTGATCTCCTTCTGTTAAGTCCTTACCATTGTTTTGTCTTTTATCACACCCTCTTTGGCATGAAAGGTTCCTTTGAGATCCCAAACTTTCCTGAAAAGATTTCTTGACTTTCCCATTCTTTTACCTTCTTCAATTATTCAATCGGACAATCTCCACTACCTTTCACTTTCCTGAGTTTCTTTCAATGCCTCATCAGATAGCCAGTTCACCTTCTTTCTTTCTTTTGGGGATATTCTTTGTTGACATACATATACAGGCAGTCACTGGGTTAAGGTCGAGATACGTTCTTAAGAACGTCTTTAGGTCAGATTTGTATGTAACTCGGATCCCTGATGAATAATAATAACAACCATATTTTAATGGCTCATATGAGGTAATAATAACACAGTGTAATCACATATATAATTGTGAGCATGCGAGCCAGCTCAAGCCGTTGCTAACGCTTGCGGGCTCGCTACGGCCCTCGCATAGCCTGTGAGCTGACAGCACAGTGAGGAGCAGAAATCTGCAGCGTCCAGAAGGAGGCGGTGGGCGGGACTAGATTAACGGTGGGGCGGAGCTGGAGATGAAGTGGGCGGAGACAGTGAGACGGAGACATGAGACAGGACGGAGACATGGGTGGAGACATGAGACAGTAGGTTTGTATACTGCATGAGGGTGAGTGTAATATGTAGTATGTGCGTATATCTCTCTCTACAATGAGTGTGTGTATTACTCTGCTACGCCTATTGTTGCTAAGAAGACAAATTCTGGGACGGAACTACGGGTCCGCCATCTTGGTTATGGGCAAGAGCTGAAGACTGATAAGAAGTGCTGGCAGTAATGCTCTCCATGTTACAGCATGAGATACATTACTAGGGAATAAGCTGAAATTATCTCATTGACTGTACTTTATATATGACACTGACAGATTGCATTAAGGATGTGATGCTATGTATGAGATGTGTGTAGGGAAACAGCAGCAGCACTATATGTATTCATGTACACTCAGACATATCACATATATAGTTGTGAGCGTACAAGTTGTTGCTAAAGCTTGCGGGCTCGCATAGCGAGCCCGCGGCCATCGCATAGCGAGGGTCGCGGCTCGCGCAGCGAGTCGCAGCCCTCGCAAAGCGAGGGATGCAGCTCGCGCAGTGAGGGCTGCGGGCGAGGGCCTCAGTTGCTGGCATAGAGCGCCAAGGGCCTCATTTGCTGGCATGGAGCGCCAAAGGCGCTCCTTGCCAGCAACTGCGACCCTTGCAAAATTTACGTTAAAACGCAAACAACACGACACAACAACCGCGACCCTCGCAAACTTTACCTTACAACGCAAAAAAAAAATACGAGACACGTTACACACATTACGACCTCGCAAAAATCGCACGCAACTAGCGAACATCACAAAATGAAAAACACAATAAACACACACAGCACATACATAAAAAGCTTACCTACAGCAAGAGGGAGCATCCAGGACTTCAAAAAAACAACTTACACCTTAATTTCGCTCAAAATAAAAGAGTTTACACACTCGAAAATTCTCTAACCGACAGAAAAAATGGCCGCCTAACAAAACGAAAACGAGGCTACAGCACTCTAAACACGCAAAACACCACAAGAAACTCGCAAAACACCACAAAAGACCTACGGATATTCCGCTAAGATGCATACCACACATTACCCGCCATTTTTCGCCAATGCGGAAGTACATAACTACGCTAACGGTTTGGTCTCGCGCACGCACACTATTACACTGCACACATTCATTACGCTTACATAGCAGCTCCACACCACTAATGCTGCAGCAACATCAAAACAGATTGCCAGCTCTTCAACAGAATGCTTCAAAATACGTAAAGTATATTCATTTATTAATGTATTATATATTTCATTATTATACACCAAACACCCTTAGCTCACTTACAATTTCATTGCCGTCATTTTTTGACGGGCAATTCGCTAGTCACATATATAGTTGTGAGCATGCGGGTCGTTGCTAACACTGTGGGCTCGCATAGCGAGCCTGCGGCCCTTGCGAAGGCGCTCCTTGCCAGCAACTGAGGCCCTCGTGAAACACCACTAAACACGCAAAACACCACCAAACGCCTACAGATTTTCCGAAAAAGTCGGACGACATCCGAAAACAAGGAGGCAAAATCAGCCACAGCCACATACCACACATTAGGCGCCATTTTAGAACACTAACTTACACAATGTGGAAGTACACAGCTACCCTAACGGATTTGCCTCGCGCACGCACACTATTACACTACACACTGCACACATTCATGACGCTTACACAGCAGCTCCACAGCACTGATGCTGCAGCAACATGAAAACAGATTGCCAGCTCTTCAACACAATGCTTCCTGCATATATTACTTCACAAGAGGTAAAGTATATTCATTTCTTATTTCATTCATTATTCAAAAAAAAAAAAAAACGCTGCTCATAGCACACAAACAACCAAGAGCCACGCGATGAGCGCCAAAGACGCTCAGCGCAAGACTCGCAATGAGCGCCAAAGGATCTTGGAACACCAACAAAATTAATTTTGCACACAAACAACATTACAAGTCGCTAGTACTGTAATAATAGTAATACCCCTGTACTATAATAATAAGTTAAAAAACTATTGTGCTTTTTATTTTAATTTAAACAAACAGAACATTAACTCACACAAAAATCGTTGGTATCCCAATCTTAGGTACAGGCCGTCTGTAACCTGGAGATCTCCTATACATATACACACACTATGTATGACTTGTGCATAATCCATAATCGAGAGAGAGACATCCACAGAATATATTCGCCACATTTTATTTACAACGTCAATGTACCAAAGAGTTCCTATTTTGTGATGAGACAAGATGATATGTTCTAATTGCCAGATGCGAGACACAATGTCACCAAAAATAAGAGACCTTTAAATATTCATATGTAATGTCGGAAATGCTGTAAACAAAACTATAAAATTGTAATAGATGTAAGAAAAAAGATCAAAGTGGTATATAAATGACAAACAGCTGTGGCTCTATTAGGATGTTCTGTAGTGATGAATAAGCACGAAGCTGGGGGAGCGGGAGGGCAGGAGTCGTTCATTGTCAGGTTGTCGTACTAATAATACAGATCTGTCTCTACTTATTAATCGGGGCACAGTCTAAAATGTGTATATGGTAAGATTTCAAGACCTTAAAATGTATAGATCAGAGGATAGATATTAAAACATTTAATAAAATGCAGAAGAGAAGTATATTTTCAAATTAAGAGAAAGACAAGAAGAAGAGGTCATAATTGGAAGGGGGAACTTTAGTGGCAATCTTTAAAAGTACTTCTTTACCGAAAGTGCGGAAGATAAGTGTATTTTTTTACCTTTGTGATCCTCGCCCCATTTTTAGACACAGCTGTGTGTAATTTTTTGCCATCTATTACCATTTTATAGATTTGTTTTCCAAGTCTTATACTGTACTTAGTTTGTATTTTTTAATGTATTCTTATATATTTATATTTTACATCTACTGGAAACCTATATCACTTATCCTTTATCAAGGAGATGCCATCAGCCTGGTGCATGTGCCCATAACCTTATTCTTATATATATATATATATATATATATATATATATATATATATATATATACCAATTTTTTCTTTACTTTTATTTTGCTAAGAAATGCTTAAGCACTAGGTTTTTTACAAATAATTGCTTTCTCCCATTTGCAACATGCTGCTTGAGATAGGTCACTGACTGGCTAATTTGAAACACTCCACTTCCCACAATCTGTGTATTCATGAACTACAGATGACAGAAAAGAAACAGTGTTCATTAACACTTAATAAAAAAAAAGAAAATGGTGGCCTAACGGGAGACGCAGCAAGACGTGCCCGACATCAGCTCCATCCCAATACCCACTCAATCCAGGGTAATCTGCCCTAATGCCCCACAAAAAACACCCTTTAAAAACCAGCACGAGTGTAAGGGGGTGCAGGAGGAAAGAAGAATTGTGAAAATCGGGGCTAATTAACACGCAGCGTGGTCGAGGCCTGGTGCATCCGGCCTCCCCGGCGATCAGCAGCAGCAGCTGCACAGCAGAGCAGTGCTGCAGGGGCGACCCAAGCAGCCCAGAAGCCCACTTTTAACCCCCAACGAGCATCACCTACCACTGGATCAAAGTAAGTGGTTGAGGCCTCCACCACCTGGTCCCCCACTGAGCTTGTGCCAGAGACTGAAAGAGGTGCCAGACTCCAATGAGAGGCTACTCTGGGAGGTAAGAGGGACACAGTACACCAGATCCCTTCCTCACCATCCTTACACAAGTAGTGCATAAGCAAAAATAAGCAAAATAGAGGCAGCCTAGACCCCAACATCTAAAGTGGCACAACTCTATTTACTTAGAGGGGGCAGGAAGCCATCTTGAGACACATACACCAAGAGGGGCCCGCCCCCAGACAAGGCTCCAAAATGGGGCCCAGACAGCACTAACAGCAGCCTTTTTAAGCCCCACAGGGGAGTCCCCAACAGGACAGCCTACAACAGCACAATTACTGCCTCCAACGCATCTGTGCAAAGATTAAGATTAAAAGGGGTTAAAAGATTTAAGAGACAGAATCACAACCCAGCATCTCTCCTAACTTACTAAACGACAACAAGTTGTGAGAAGCATGTCACAAATAAGCTGGCAAGACTTATCTAGACAAGTTTCACTAGGATTGTAAATATGTTAAACAATTCAAAAAGCAAGATGCAATAACTCACTGAATTAAGCAAGTCACCTACATGAGCCGGCTATCTAGCCTACCTAAACTCTCATGCTTAACTAAGCAAAATCCCTAGCCTGCTTCACCTACAGCACAGAGTCAGAAGACGGCAACCTCTATAGATCACACCCTCAGGACAAGGGGGCAGCATGGCGGCTCGCAGCAGCACCAAACCCAAAAAGAATCAAGCGAGTAGAAACATCCAGGAGTTTTACAAAGCTCCAAACGATGCGTCATTATTCCCGCACAACTCAAACTCGCCGGTCAGAGAGGGAGAGCCGGAAGTAGCACATGCTCAGGTGGAACTAACAGACAAAAACATGGAAAAAATAAAACTGATGTTCCAAGAACTAATGACGACTGCTATCACTGACCTGAAAAGGGAGCTGCATGGCCTGGGACAAAGAACGCAGCTGTTAGAGGAGCAAACACACCAGATAGTGGAAGCCCAGATGCATGATCAAGAGGTAATGGCGCAACACTCCACACAGATAAAAGAGCTGACTGACAAGGTTGAAGATCTTGAAAACCGCTCACGAAGACATAACATAAGACTGAGAAATGTCCCAAACAGCATCTCAGACATACTGCAGTACTCAAAAGCGGTCAAACTTGGGATCATTCCCACAAGCAGCGAAGCAGACTGGGCTATTGAAAGAGCGCATAGGGCCCTTGGCCCAACAAAAGCTAACAACCAACCTAAGGATATAATAATAAGGTTTGCCAAACAAAGCGCAAGAGACTTGATACTCACAGCAGCGAGAAGGCTCAAAGAAATCAAAGGCCCGGACAACTCATCTATACAAGTATACATGGACTTGGCTCCTGCCACACTGCAGAAAAGGAAGGAGATGAAACCCATGCTGGAGATATTGTCCAGCCACAAAATCCTCTACAAGTGGGGTTTTCCATTTTCACTAATTTTCCAGCGGGGCGGATCCACTTACAGAGTACACAAAGTTGAAGAAGCTGAGATCCTCCTGAGAAAGCTGAATTTACTAGCAGAGGATAGAGACGCTGAAAGGAGAAGTCCAAGACCCAGACCCAGTCTTGCCAAGATGTGGCAAGTATCGGCCAAAAAAATAAAAACAGCAGCCTTCAGTAGGGGGCCTCTCATGGAGCAAGCTACAGGAGGAGGTCTGGACACCGCTCCGTCAGCCGACTGCGAGGATCCTGATGCTGATCATTGAGAGAGTATTGAACACTGAAGTTATGTTAGAGACAGATAGATTGTTATATACAGATATGCAGATCTAGCTGTAGCGGAGCTCTTGAGGTGACTTAAATGATTTGGAGGGATGAAGATTAAGGGGAGTTTTGAGCCCTTAACAACTCCCCAGGTAGAACCCCCAGGAGGGAGTCCTCTCCCTAGGAGGTCAAACCCAGTAATGGGAGCATTAGCTGCTGGCCTCAAGGTATGAAAACAGGTAGGGAGACAGGGAAACTACCAAATTGTTAGGAAATGTTTTAACCAGTTTATTGAAATGTTGAATCTAAGCTTCTGTATCTCTTATGCTTTTCTTCTTAGTCTATCCAGTTTACAGGTGGTCTCGGCGCCCAAGACACCCAAGGGAGGTTCCTGGCGCAAGTCACGGTCCTTCAGCATTCCACACCCAGGTAACCTAACCGCCACACACTCCCCACTGAGAACATATAAAGCTAACTACACGAAAAACCAATGGCTGATGTAGAGCACACCTTTTTAACACACAATGTAAGGGGCTTCAACTCTCAATTTAAAAGGCGCAAAGCTTTCCTGTTTTATAAAAGATTTCATCCATCTGTCATATTTATGCAAGAGACCCATTTCGCCCAGGGCAAAGTACCCACCTACCTACACAAGGAATTCCCCGTATTCTACACTTGCAACCAGAAAAGCAAAAAAGCAGGCTTAGCTACATTAATACACCGTGATTTCCCATTTGTAGTCGAAAAACACACCAAAGACAAAGAGGGTAATTTTCTAATTTTAACAGGAACCATCCTAAACCTCAGAATCTCATTGGTTAATAACTATGCCCCCACCACAGCGCCCACCAGAGCGCTCACTAAATTGCTAAGTACCTTGAAGCAAAAAGACTGGGGCAGAATCATACTAGGAGGTGACATTAACCTTACGCTCGAGCCTTCTGTAGACAGATCAAGAGCAACCCATCCCACGCGTAACATGAAACAGCTCAAAACAATTCACACACAAATGAGGGAGTTAGAGTTGATTGATGCCTGGAGAGGACTACACCCCTCGGAAAAGGAGTATTCTTATTACTCCCCAACTCACAATTCCTATTCCAGAATAGATGTTCTCCTAACTCATACCTCGCTATTTAACCACACAGTGGATGCCCAGATCCACCCTTGCCCTTGGTCTGACCACGCGGTAGTTAGCATCAAAATTCAACTGGGACTTAGTCTCACAACCCCTGGGAAGTGGAGCTTAAACGAGGCACTTCTAACCAATCCCGGATCGCTAGCACAAATAGAACATGACATTCAAGATTACTTCACGTTAAACATGGTCCCCGAGGCAAATATAGGGTGGGTCTGGGTAGCGCACAAAGCATACATTAGAGGCACCATAATTAAACTGGCAGCTGCCAGAAAGAAACAATGCATTCAAAAAGAAAATGACTTATTTAAAAAACTGCAGTACTTGGAAAAAGCAATTCAGGCCAAAGCTCCTGGGGTCTCTAGAACCCAGCTAGACAACGCTAGACTAGAACTAGATTCGGTACTAGCCGCTAAAACTGAACAGGCCCTTAGGAAAACTAGGCATAAGTTTTACGCCCAGGGTAACAAGCCCTCCCCTATGCTTGCACGCAGACTCTACCTAAAGAAAAACTTAACTCATATCACCAAAATTTAAATGGAAAGTGGAGAAATTACAATGAACCAATCGGAAATAAAAAAGACATTCCACAAGTGCTACCAAGAAATCTACTCGTCAAAAAACAAAAGCCAATAACTTCACAGTGCAGGAATTCCTTAACAGCCTAGACATTCCCAAAATCTCGAAGGGGGAATTAGACTCCCTAAATGCAGAGATAACCCCGTCCGAAGTTATTGACACTATAAAAACGCTTAAAGCAGGAAAAGCCCCTGGCCCGGATGGCTACTCAAACTTATACTATAAAAGCCTTGCAAAACGCCTTGCCCCACACCTAAGCAAATTATTTAATGAGATGCTATTAGGAGAGCCAATGCCAGCTGAGCTAAACCAGGCAGATGTAATCTTTATCCATCAACCAGGAAAGGATACTTTAAATCCAAGGAACTATAGGCCAATATCCCTGTTAAACGGGGACATTAAAATCCTATCTAAGCTAATGGCAAGGGTAGCCAAATTCCTCCCCAAACTATTACACAAAGACCAAGTGGGCTTTGTGCCGTACAGACAAGCTGGGGATAACATACGATGTATTCTAAATGTCTCCCACATAGCTAAAAAGGCGAATATACCTCTCAGTCTAGTAGCCTTAGATCTAGAAAAGGCATTCAACTATGTTGAATGGCCTTATTTACATGCGGTTCTAGATAAATTCGGCATCAGAGGCAAATTTACAAATCTAGTAAATACATTATACAAAGCACCGACGGCAAGCCTTAGGCTTCCAGGGGCTAATAGAAATCTTATAAACATCCATTTCGCTCTAGCCATCGAACCTCTTGCTCAAACCATTAGGACATGCCCCACCATACAGGGTATTGAGGTGGGATGTCAACAAATGAAATGCAGCTTGTTCGCAGATGACATCTTGTGCACGCTTACAAAACCGGTAACCTCAATAGCAGCCCTTATGGACTTAATGTCCCGGTTTGGGAACTCGTCAGGCCTCAAAGTTACATAGTTACATAGTTACATAGTATTTAAGGTTGAAAAAAGACTTTCAGTCCATCAAGTTCAACCTTTTAAGATCTCCTTTGATCTGCAATATGCGGATTAACTATTAATTCATTAGTTGTTAATTAATTATTAATCAATTATTTAATGTTTTTTTTTTTTTTTTTTATTATTATTAATTAGTCCAGAGGAAGGCAAATAGAAAAAAAAAAAAAACAAGCGAGACTTAGCCAATTGTCTAAAGGGGAAATGTTAAACATTTGGATCATTACTGTCTCTCTAATTATCCATGATAACCCTAAATACGCTTTTTAATTAGAAATAAATCTAGTCCCCTTTTAAAGTTATCTATCGAATCCGCTGTCACCACCTCCTCTGGTAGAGAATTTCACAGATTAACCACCCTTACTGTGAAGAACCCTTTTCTTTCTTTGAGGTGGAATCTTTTTACTTCTAACCTCAAGGGATGTCCTCTTGTCAGTTGAAAACCTCTTGGCACAAAAAGCTCCCCCGACAAATCTTTATACTGACCCTGGATGTATTTATATAACGCAGATAAGTTAACGCAAATAAATCTGAAATAATATGCATGAGAGTGCCCTCAGACCAGGTACAAGCCCTAAAAGAGGGACACTCGTTCTCATGGCCAAAGGGAAGTATCAAATATCTAGGAGTTAACCTCACACCAGAGTTGTCAGCTTTATACAAAGAAAATTATATCCCCCTTTACAAAAAATTACAAGCAGATCTACTTAGGTGGAATAGATACAACCTGTCATGGACAGGAAGAATAAACGCTTTTAAAATGAACATGTTACCCAAAATCTTATACTATTTTAGAACACTTCCGATTAGAATACATAGAGGAGATCTAGAGGGCTTACAAAAAGCGGTATTCCGATTCATCTGGCAACATAAACACCCGAGAATCAACAAGTCCCTAATGTATAGAGACAGAGAAGCAGGGGGTTTATCGTGCCCAAATTTGATACACTACTTTAAAGCAGCCCAGATTTCCTTCCTACCACAAGCCCATTCCAGTGAACACCAACCAATGTGGGTATCCCTAGAGAACTATCAAATGAAACCCTACAAATGGGATAAAATAATTTGGTCCCCGACACTCCCCCCAATAGCAAAATCAGGCTACAATAATCCAATGATTAAATTATCCCTGCAGGAGTGGAGAGGGGCGAACTCCAAGCGGCAGTTAACACACTCCCTTTCATCTCTCACGCCAGTCCTTTCGGGGTCCCAGATTATGAAGGAATTAGGGGGGTCTCAAAAGCGTGGTGGCTCTCGCGGAAACTAGACCTGCTAGGGGCATGGTTCCAAGACGGCAACCTTCTAACCTCTATACAATTCATAAATAAGTACAATCTACCAGACAGGGAGATATTTAACTATAACAAGATATGCCACAGGGTCCAAGAACTGGTCAAATCCTGGTGTCCCCCACAGGACACCTGGTTTGCGAAAGTATGTGCGCAGAATCCCCTAGCCAGAGGCATAATTGGTACCCTTTACTCGCTTGCCAACAAGCCACTTAAAGACCAAAAGCCTAAACATGTCCTACAATGGGAACAGGAAATGGGAGTAGAATGGGACACCCAGAGATGGGGAAAAATACACAAGGCACTGACTAAAGGCTCCCTCTTCTTTAGCTATTTAGAAACAGCAACTAAAGTACTACACAGGGTATACATGACACCTGACAGGCTAAATAAGATAAATCCGCTTTCCCCTCCTGAGTGCTTTAGGAACTGCTCAGATAGAGGAACCTTTGGCCACATCTGGTGGGACTGCCCAAGAGTACAAGCCCTGTGGCGGAAGGGTAACTGCAATGATCACTGAGGTATTAGACAGGGAAATACACCCCTCTAGGGAAACATGCTTACTGGGAATGCCAGTACTGAACGTTAATAAGAACCATAACAAGTGGATACAAATGGTCATGCTGGCAACAATGATGCATTCAATAAACAACTCCCTCTCCACTTTTAGTCAAATTTGGGACAGATGGGTGGAGTCGGACAAAGCTATTTTAATTTAACAAAAACTTGATTTAGAGTGGAAATTAGTACACTAGGAAGGGAAGGCGTAATCGGATGAGGCGGAGACTCCAGGCCAGAGTGACGGGTGTCTTGGGCGTTGACAACTATTGGCGAATTGAGTAAACTGAAGAAGATAGACAGGAAGAAGGAGGAAAAAAAAAAAGCAAGGAAGATACAGGTAATAAGTTCATTGACTTGTTTATTCATTGTTTGTTTGATGTTATACTTCCCATACACTAGGTGAATAATGTAATTCTCGAGCTATGCAAAATTGAACATCTATATATATCTACATGGAAAGACAACAAGTTAGCTCACATGTAAGAATTTGACAAGTTTAGTATTGAGAAGTCAATTGCTAGGGAAGGAATAGCTAGCAGGCGTTTCCTGCAAAGTTGAGAAAACGGAAAAAGGTTATGGTGGACACATAAAGCAGACACCCAATATTGTCAGGACAGGATAATCATTATTGACAACAAAGTTGTACAAGATATCTAAAATGTTGTTAAAAAATCCTGTTTTGCAAAATTGTGTTGGACCTGCGAGTCCAACAATATTGTGTTATTGAACACTGCTTATGTGTCAATAAAAAGAATTTGAAAAAAAAAAAAAAAAGAAAATAACATAAAAGTAAATAGATAGACAGGTAAATTATATTCCCAGTAAAATTCAGAAACCTTTCCTTGTTCATTAATGTCTAGCCCCTAACATCTCCTCCCCATGAATGAAGTATTGTGGCTGGAGTGAACCCGTCCAGGGAGAAGTGCCAAATAAAAAAAATTAAAAAACCCTCGCTGAAACGCACATTAGTAGCAGGTAGCAGTGTAACCAGAGTTGTTAGCCCTGTATAATAGTTACCACTCACTATTATAGTGCAGTTGTAGTATGCCAATTTAGATAGCCCTCCCGTGCATGGCTTCACTCCAGCCACAATACTTCACTCAGGTGTGGGGAGACCTGGAGCTTACATAGCCAGGGGCATGGTTGAAACATAGAAAATAATTGTTTAAATGCACAGTAAAAGATTAATACTTTATTTCTTTCTTATCAAGCCCTACCTAACTATCCTTTAGAGAGTCCTTTAACAACAACAATACTAACCCTAAGTTCCACCTCCAAAGAAGCACTGAAATCACTTATTAATGAGATATTTTTACAAAGTTTAAAATAAATAAATACAACTTTTAATTTTTAGCCATAGTATTTAATTTACCTAAAAGGATTGGAACCGCCTGGGAGTCATGGATATGAATTATATTCATTCACAATAACTGCCTAGACTTGAACTATCTTTTAACTCCATATGAGTGTTGTCCTTTTATATTATGACATTGTTCTTAAAGGACCACTATACAATGGAAAAAAAAAATATATATATTTGAAAAATGTGAACAAATTGTAGTTACAAGAGCCCGTAATGGAGCATGCAAGATAATTTGCTATTCAATTGGCGTCTTTTAGCTACTTGCAATCAGTTTGCGGGTTAGAAGCTCAAAATCTTTGCGGTTGTCAAAATTGTAACTCCGACCCATCTAAGCCATGGAGCTTTACAATCGCAAATCTCTATTCAATTGCTACAATTCCTCAAGTCTGCAAATGCCTTTAAACCTGTCAATGGCAAATGTAGAAGAAAATCCTACGAGTACCAGATAGGACTTGCAAGGGGGGTAAACACCTGTTCATAGCACTGTAAAAGCAAACAAATAAATAATTACTGCACTCTAAAAGACTGGGAAAGCGATAAAATACATAATTAATTGCACAATAGTCTAAAGCTCGCAAATCTGCAATAACAAATTAATTATTTTACGTTTTATTTCCGTGTTATATCAGTCTCTGTAATACATATCGGGCCACCCACACGGACTATCATTTTTATTATTTTGTACATTGCCGAATTGCAAGTCCGATCGCATATTGGACTTCTAAACGCTAATAGATTGACGTTTAAACGCCATGTTTTATTGATGTCATGGTGACAGGCTCATTTACTATTGGTTGTTTCTAAATCGGTAGTTACGGCCTTGCTTAATTGATCATGATAATGACCTGAAACTACTTATGGGTGCATGGTTTACGGTTTAGACTTTCGTCTATGTAGCTGCGAGCTTGTTCAATTGCATTGATCTGTAACTGTTGCAAGTTACGGCCGGGATAAAGGCAACTTATTAAAACATCAAGCTCCTTGTGTTAGGGCATTGCATCAGTCCTTTAAAATAGCCCTGTGATTATCTATACCTGGGGTCCACAACCTTTCAATACCAACCAGCCCACTTTTGATGGTAAAATTTCCTTACTGCCCACCGGTGCCGCAGTAACTCACTTTACCCTATCTCATTTCTGGTTACATAAATCATATGACCCTAGCTATGTATTTCCCTGTACTTACTAGATAGTGATTTGGTCCTGACTGCTGTCTCTAGGCTTATTCACCAGCGCTCCAACCAGCCAAGTGTGGTGATGCTGGTCTCCGGCGTCTGACGTCAGTCATCAGCGATTTCACCTAACGATTACCCCGCCGCCGACCATAAAAACTTGAATTGCCCACTAGTGGGCAGTAGGGACCAGGTTGACAACTACTGATCTATACAATAAACAAGCATTTTCTATTTTTTTTGCTGAAGCATGATGCTTCCTTGAGGCTGTGCCTTTGCCAAATTAGCCTGTCCCTGGAAATGGTCCTAACCCACTGGATTCATATGCATATAAACCTTTGTTGTTTTTTTGGAATGAGCAGTTACTATTGTTCGTTGAAGCTCAAGATGCAATTAGATATTTTTTTTCTAAATCAAAACTGTCAGGTAAATGATTGATGTGTTCATGAGATTTTTTTATGGAAGAGGAACATTCCTTTATCTGGCTTTGTTTTGTGTGTTGTCCATTTTTGGTATTAAGATGCAGCCACAGAAAATGCAGAGCTGACGAACCCCGGGGAATTGTGCAGGGATGGGTGCAGGCAATAAGGCACTCTTAACCTCTTCACTACTAAAGAGTAACAAACAATCTAGGAAAACTAATCTGCAAATTAGACAAGGCTTAATAAGGTCCAGAAGGTCACAGAGTTTTATTATTAACTTACTTCCACTTGGAATAGCTCTGTGAATTCATAGCCTTATATTAGCAATGGGGCCCATATCAGATGGCAGCCATTTATGCAATAGAAAGGTTGAAGGACCCATGTAGTCCTATATCTACTATAAACTCTTCTGAAGAACTACACTTAAAAATAAAATAAATTATTATTTATTTTTTTAAATAATGAATTAGGAACTGAATTACATTTTACATTATGCTGCAGGGGAATCTACCATATTGATTTCCGTTGATCAACTTCCTAAGATGGGAGGAGATTTTGAATTACTACATGTGACATCTAAAAATGGCAGGGCTTTCAACAAGTCTTGTTAAAACTCATTAGTTTACAAAGACACACCTTCTTGAGAAAGTAGAAGACCGAATTTGGTCAGAAATGATAATGAAAGCCCACAATAAAGATTAATAATTATATTAAAAAAGTATAAATTGTGTATATGTGTGTATATATATATATATATATATATATATATATATATATATATATATATATAAATATCGGTATATATTAAATAAATAGTACATCTGTGTTCACATTTGAATGTCTAAAGCAAGTTAAGAAACCTGCTTCCAGCTCAAAATTCCAAGAAAAACAGTTATTACACTGCATTCTGGAAAGCTGAGCTGGGACATGCAAATGTGTCCACAAATGCCTCACCCTTTAATCCATAGCCATTTTCAAACATGGCTTCCATTAAGCTTATGTCTGCTGTATTAAACAGCTTTAATGCAAAGTCAAAGTGTATATATATATATATATATATATATATATATATATATATATATATATATATACATACATACATACATACATATACACACACATACATACATAATACTATACAAAATACTATATAGAAAGACTGCCGTGGTCATTTAAAAGTCAGGTAGTCATTTTAGATATATATTACCTCCATGTGCCTCCAGTTTGATGTTCAGAAGATCCTTCTTCCCACATTCTGGCCCTACATCTCCACTGTAGGTGCCAGTGCGTGCACAGAACATAAGTCGACAATCTCTCTCCGCGTCTGTGTTATTGTTGATTACGGCAAATACATCAAAATCACAGCCTTTGTTCATCCCCTCTGATCCTTTAATCTTGATACTGACACCAGAAGAAGGTTTATCCTCCTCCTGTTTATCCTCCACCCCACTGAGCTGCTTGGCTTTCTCAAAGACCCGTCGTTCATCTTCTGAGCCTGGTAGGGAAATTCATTATTAAAAGTGAAACAAGAACCCTGATGCTGCATATCATTAAAAACCAGAAATGATTCCAGGTGACTTCACCAAGGAAAGATCTGTGTGACATTCGGTATCTATATAATGATAGCACCTACCCTCTGGATACTTGTAGGTGTGTGTGATGTCTTCACGTGCATCCTTGCCCACCGCCTTGGTGCTGATATTCGTCCCAACTAGAGAAGTAAACTGAGTTTTCTTTGTGGTTCCGTCCTTTTGTTCTACGTAGTAAACACAGTCAGCGTTCACTTCAGCAAAGAGGAATTTGACGTCATATTTTAGACCCAGGTCACCTTCTTTAACAGCGGTTACGGGAGCAGGACCACAACAGTAGACGCCTACAAAAGTCAACAGATGTCAACCATGCATTTCTTCTCAAAGAAAACCATATGAAAAGGACACAAGAAGTCATGCTACGTCCATGGAAACAAACTGATGTTAAACACCTACAAATGGTACATAACTGAAGAAGGGCAAAGCACAAGCCCAAGATAAAAATGTAAAATACCTCAAAGAAAGAAAAAGACCTGTCAATATTACAGTAAAATATTTACACAACTTTTAAGGAAAAATCTCAAATTAAATACTGTGTGCCTACATGGAAATATAACATATTGGAACCTCTGCTGTGTCTCTTTAACTTGACATTTGATCAGGTGTTATTAATCCATGGTGTTTATAAGCCAGTTCCAGTCCATAATCATAATCTGATAGGAATTTTCCAGCCATTGAGAAGTACATTGTCAAATTAGAAAAGCGAGACTCTACAAGGGAGCGAATGAATAAATTCCTAAAAATATGCTGTTGTTGGGAATCAAGCACTAAAGATTAATCAGGATCTCTGTCTTCCTCAAGATCTGGCTTTGGGCAGCTCCAGTAGCAATGGAAGGATATACAGGATTCTGCAGGAGGAACATTGGGTTCAATTTGACTCATTGGAAATGTGTGTTACTACAGTGTCTTCATGTCCTCACCTTCACTCTTCTCTTGTGGAGTGGGGTCCACAGCCTGCCACCCATTGTAAAATTCACCCAGATCTGGGCGTGTCATCCAAGATTCAACCCAGCAGTGGAAATTCCTGCAAAAACAAGATGGTGGAAGAATCCAAATGAAGTACATGCAAAACCTTGTTGCGTAATCGCGCTTTCAGGGTAACAAAACTACTTGACTTCTTTTCCCAACAGAATTGTAACCATTTTTACCTACAGTTAAATAACAAGTAACTATATATCGATGACATTAAATGATCCATGTTGTTCGTTAAAATCTTCACATGCCTATGAACTATGTAAAATAAAGACATTAGGAGGTATGGAATAAAGATATATTTATTGAAAATCTTGTTTAGATGACACTGATTGTATCATGGGGTATTCCATCTAAAACTGCTGAGTCTGTCTGTCATCATTATTGCAAAACTGAATTGTTAAAAAGACTAGAAATATGACACTTCAGTAGTCCTTTAAGAGTTACAAGCAACCTCTTTACTGGCAGCAGTCTCACCAGATCATGTCTTTCTGCTTCTTCAGCTTCTGACCCTGCTCATCCAGATACTGCTCAATCACTAGGTTGCTGTTGGTATCATGGGCGGAGTTGTAGTTGGTGATGACACGGGATGGGATTCCCAAGCTCCTCAGGACTGTGGGAACAGAGTGACACCGGATTAGAGTTATCTCTGGGCATGAGATCTATGGATATTCTCCAAAATATGGACAATGGGGTGAAGAAGAACTACACATAGGGTATTAGGATGAATGTTTTAGAAATATAACTAAAAAAAACTAAGAGCTCTTGAATCCTGTCTACTCTTTTTTTGTTTAGACCTTCTTCGAAGAAGAATCTCAAGAGGGTTTTGAAGGTCTGTACCTCATCTTTGAAGTTTTAATTAGTTGGCCCTAAAACATCAGAATCAGTTTGTTGTAAAAGCGAGTCTCAGAGAGAATTCAGAGTGATAGAGAATCCCCTTATCAGCAGATTTTCTCTACTTATAACAAAACATGTGAGTTTTCATAGTATACAATTATATAGTAGATTCATCATAACAACAATAAAAAAAAGTTTTAATCATAGTTACATAGTTACATAGTTACATAGTAATTAAGGTTGAAAAAAGACTTTCAGTCCATCAAGTTCAACCTGTTAAGATCTCCTCTGATCTGCAATATACGGATTAGTTATTAATTAAATTATTGATTAAATAATTATTAATAGTATAGTATTGGAGAATGAATAAAGAGTTAGTCCATCAAGTTCAACCTTTTTAGATCTCTATTGATCTTTTTAATTTGGACTATTTATTATTATTGTTAATTGTTAATTATTGTTAATTAATCTAATGATATTTTTGTACACTGATCGCTACCATATCATTGACAGAAACCTCTTTTCTTGCTAAAATCTCCCAGCTGTCTTCTGTCTAACTGCAAATATATAAAAGGACAACTGTATGAATGTCTTTTAATGCATAATAACTCTGTAGGCCAAAGAATGAGAATTGAAAAATTAAAAACTTGTATTTTTAAAACATATTATTTTTAATTCACGTTACAGCTGTTGACATGTCCTCATTTGCTCCTGAGGGGTATCCTGTGTAAATTATGGGGGTATTGGTTAGCGCACAGTGTTACTGCAGGCTCTATGACTAAGCACAGAAGCAGCTCTGAGCACAGCCATGTGCCCCCCTAATTTACGCTCCCAGCCCTACCCATGCAAAGTGAAAATGTCCCCATCTCTCACCTGAACAGGCCACAGCAGCAAAGACCCAGCACTGTCCGTACCGCACAGCCTGGCAGGCAAATTTTTTCCAGCGCTTCAGGATGTCCACACTGCCGATCCAGAACATGGGGCTGATGCCATCATTATAATTGTCGTCCCAGCGGCCGCACAGCACCCCACGGTCATCATCATTATAGTTCACCTGCAAGATGGAGAGAAAAATCTTAAACCTTAAAAAGCCTTTTTTAATTTACTGTAATGATTTTTTTATTTTTAAGTGGATAGTGCTAGGGACTGTGGGGGTCCTTGTGATCCCCCATTAGGGGATAGGGTTTATGATGGTAGTTAGGATGCCTATTCGTGTCCATAGGAACCCCCCATTGTTATTGTTTACTAGACCATGAAGATGCATAGGGATCCCATGATATAGGGTTTCACTTTTGATACCATGGGGGTCCATAAGCACCCTGTTGTATAGGGGTTAATTTTAGGTGTAATGGGTGTACAGAGGGATGACTATTTTTATAGTATACCATGGGGGTCCTTATGGACCCTTGTGGTATAGGAGTAAATTGAGGTGCCATGGAGGTCTAAAAGGACCACCATGGTTATACTTTAGATTTTGATGGCCGCAAGATATTTAGGAGGAAGCCCAGATATTTAGCGGGGAATCCCAGAGTTTTCCCGAGCTCATGAGGGTATACCAGGGCTCATACTGGGTAGAGAGTATTTAGGTGGATTCTTGGGGCATCTATATATAGATAGATAGATATGGGAGGATGCTAGTGTAGTGTGTTCACATTAGTGGGTACCATTCCATAGCTATATAGACTACTCAGATTCAGAGTCTCTTGAGAGTAGGGTGTGAACACACGTTATACATGGCGGGCTAAGGCTACACCCCTGTAAGTGTGAGTCACTAAGTTTCAAAGGAATCTTTTTTGCAAGAGCGATAGAATAGTGCTACAGATTAACATTTTAAAACTCTCCTGCGAGACCGCATTCTTATGGAAGACATGGAATAGAGCCCCAGGACAGGGAAAACACTATACATGATGTCACAGGTCTCCTGGGCAGGCACAGACTGTCACTCAAGTAATTCCCAGAGACTTGGATGGAGGAACCCCTTACAACCTGATTTGTTGCAGTAATGAAGCAGATTAAGCCCTCCTTGTCTCAGACCTGCAGGCAGAATTTCACATATATGAACAAAGAATTAATTTAATTTTATTTCCCAGTGAAAAATGCATATATTTTAAACATTCAAAAAGTATATCAACATGCTTTTGGGAGAAGTATACAGTTATATTATCCAAATTGTGCTTAATTAAGTGGCACTTTAATTAACAACAATGCTCGGGTATTCACTATGGAACTAATATTTATTGATGTGAGACAAATGCCGGTGTCATGTTTAATGAGATCACAATCCCCTTACTCACCATTGCACTCACTACACGACTAATGTACACAGGATCATTCCTCCGTGAGCAGTCCCGGTTGGAGTCACTTAGGAATTTTGGGTTGGCATCCAACACTTGGAGGGAGGCGTCCAAAATGCCATCTTCAAACTGTGAATAGATTTGGGGAAGGAAATTACACCAGAAATGGCTGCTGTCAGTGTTACACCCAGACATGCTAATGTCAAGATCCCACCACTTACGCAGCAGAATTAATGTCAAGATCCCACCATGGTATCCTACATACTATCATATTTCAATCTCACTGGTGGATGAGATGTAATTAACTATCTCTCCATAAATACATTGGAGTACAACATATAGGACTTTTTCTGTCTCTATAACTGTATAACTTTTCTGAGAAATTATTATATCTGTGCTGGAGAATTAACCAGCTCCAGTCAGAAAAAAATGCTGCTTATACAAAGCAAGAAGTTTAATATCTGTCTAGTGCCTTTTAAGGAATAAACACAAGAGTTCTAACTTAACATGGTACTATGCCAAGATCTGACATCCCAACCCTGCGTCGGCCACAACTTCAATTTGTCACAGTCTGATATGTGTCCTTAACAGACTTTGTACAGTATATAGAGGTGAGGGGGGAGAGACTTCAGCTGTGCTGGGGAGATAACATGGTGGTGGAAGGGAGAGAGGGCATCTGAGGGTACTGATATAGTATACAGGGCGGTATTTATAATATAGTGTCTTGCTCAGATGATAGAAAGCCTGGAGACTAGCTGGGTTGTGTCACTACACACTCAACACAACATCAAAAAATTTCACTGTGGCCCTATAGTCTTGAAAACAGGCAATATGTTTTTTTTCAAATGAAAAAAGGGAACACCGGTGGAAGTCTTGAGTATTGATCATAAAAGCACATTGCACTTAGAGGCGTGGGAACTGGAGGGGGGAGGTACGAACCCCCCTCCCCCCCCCCCCCATATTATATGCTTAGAGGGAAGGATTTTATATATATATTTATATATATATATATATATATATATATATATATATATATATATACACATACACATTTAACACAGCACATAGGGTCTTCTCCTCTCCCCAAAGGAGTTCCCAGTTGCTCCCCCTCATCTCCTTTCCCTTAGGCTGCCCATGATAACTGTGATAGCCGGGTCTGACTTACATCTCATTCATGTGTGTGTGTATATATATATATATATATATATATATATATATATATATATATATATATACCTTTCTGTTGTGGTAAAGGGGCTTGTGTACCTTAATGAAGCTGTGAGTTATACCATAAAGGGTCAACCAAGATGGCCAGGTCATAGCAGAGAGGTCACACAAATTGCAGTCCACTGGAGCAGGAACTGGCAACCCACTCCAGTATCTTTACCAAGAAAACCTTATGGATAAGCACAACCAGAGACAAAATGTTCCTGACATGCTGTGGTGCATAGGGTCACTGAGAGTCAAAAATAACAGAACTAAACGGATAAGCACAACCAGAGACAGAAAGATAGATGTGCTTGGCATGCTGGGGTACATTCTGACCCCCAAGCTTTATATCTTGCCTTTGTCATAGGTAATCAAATAAAGTGCTTTACCACTCCTTGTCTCTATTTACTGCAGAACAGACATACTCTCACCCTTTTTGCAAGTTTACTGAAGAACAGTACTGTTATTGCTCCACATATATTTCTATTGCTCTTGTTGACTAGGTCACTGCATGGATCTTCGACTTTTTAAAACTCCAGATTTGTTTAAATTCCTACACCCCTGAATGCACTTAACTAAGTTGCATTTTTACAAGGTTGTACAACTCCAGTTCTAGTGTTACAGATCAATCACACAAGCATGCCCAAATGATTAACTGATAAAAGTCACAGAGACAATGCCATGTTAAAGTCTTATTATTCAGATCAATACCAATTGGGTATGCTCTTGTGTTTGATCATCCCCATACCCACTAACAGAGATAATTTGTCACATCAGATAAAGTCACTAGAAGATAGTGAGGACAATTTCATGTAATTTAAGCTTTACATACTCATTTATTTTTTTAGGGTTCAGCAGATTCTGTAGCACTCAGTTAGGTAACACTTCCAGTCCAAGACATTTTAAATGAGTGCCATGAGTTTTTTTTCAAAGTTGGGTAATGTTTGAGGAATAATTTGCCATCTAGAGTTGTGATCTATCAAGGGTAATGCTGACTCCAAGATATTACTGATTTTGTAAACAGATACTTGGGCAAATGTTTGGAGGGTGGGGAAGGCATGCCAAAGAGTTTGTTATAGAGTAAAACATCATCTATGAAAATACTTATTTTACATTCTGGGGAAAGAATGGAAAGTCCTGATAACTTGTAGGATTCTCAGTTTATAGTAGCTAGCAGTACTATGCACAGGGAGAAAAGCAGGGGAGATAAAGGGCATCCATGAGGGGTGCATTGGTTAATTTGGATGGAGAAGGATTGGAAGCCTGCATATTTAGCTTTAGGGAAATGTACCCATTAAAAACAAATCTCCAGAGATGCCAAAAAAGGTCTCCCATACATGTCCGATCAACCCCGTCAAGTGCCATTTTAGCATTGTGAAAGGAGCACCATAAACCATTTGGGTGAACACCTGCCTTTTTAACTGTATTATGGAAAATCTGATACTTCTGCCTTTTTACAGAGGAGTGGGGAGAGGAGAATAAAAGATGACATGGAAGATAATGGTAGTAACAAGAAAGAAATGAGTCTATACCTGTCCAAAATTCCATGGAACGGTGGTGATGGATTTGCTGGTCCCCTGGTAAATGATCCCATGCTGGGTCAGCACATACTCCTTTCTCTGCTCATTGTCTTCCATGTACACGGAGTCCTCTATGGGCATAAGACAAAATCACACTGGAAGGGGCTCCTAATATGTATCTATACTCATCTTAGAGCATAAATGAATTATTTGAACATAGCCTGAAAATGGAGAGTTGTCAGGTTTGAGTTGATGTTATAAAGTACCGCTGTACAATGGGTGATGGTTACAAACAGAGATTGTGTAGACAAGACATTCTAAACTGATTGGGATGGACATAAGACTGAAAGCTAAATCAGTAGTAATGTGTATCAAGGTAGTTCCCTTGTGTCATGTCCCATAGCTCCCTCTGTCCATGTTACCCTGTGGTGGGACGGACAAACTCCATGTCCTACAGTTCTTGTGGCGTAGTTGGTCCCTTAAGTAACTGTATCACAATAACCCTCCTTACCAGGGCACCAGGGGTTAAAGAGCAGGATGAATTCTCCAAGATGAAAGCTTGTTCCCTGGTATCCAGTAGAGGCTTCCATTGAGAGGTTGTAGAATCCAATCCGGGCATCAGCGGGGGAGGTGATGGATAGTACAAGTGTTTCACCATCACTACTGCTCACAGCTGCACTCCACGCTCCATCCTGTAGTACATCAGTCACTTTGATATGGGCCTGGGTACCAGAGGTTTCAGAGGGGCATGGACCTGAGAGGAGAGGAAAATAACCTAAGCAATAATAGTAGACCAAAAAAAAAAAAAGATTCCTTTGAAACTTAGTGACTCACACTTACAGGAGTGTAGCCTTAGCTCTCCATCTATAACGTGTGTTCACAGCCTACTCTCAGGAGACTCTGAGAGAGACTCTGAATCTGAGTAGCCCTGGTATACCCTCATGAACTCTGGAAAACTCTGGGATTCCCCGCTAAATATCTGGGCTTCCTCCTAAATATCTTGGGGCCATCATAATCTAAAGTATAACCATGGTGGTCCTTTTAGACCTCCATGGCACCTCAATTTACTCCTATACCACAAGGGTCCATAAGGACCCCCATGGTATACTATAAAAATAGTCATCCCTCTGTACCCCCATTACACCTAAAATTAACCCCTATACAACAGGGTCCTTATGGACCCCCATGGTATCAAACGTGAAACCCTATATCATGGGGTCCCTATTCATCTTCATGGTCTAGTATCATAAAAACATTTTTCTCCTCCCCAGAATAGTAAACTCTATTAGTATATCAGTTTGTATCAATAGTGAAACTACTTCATAGAATCACTGGAAGGTCTTTGGAATCAATGTCTATTAGTATAAGATGAATGCACATTTATCAAATGTTTTATGTTTGTTCCTGTTTTAAATCCATTATTAAATGTGATTACTATTGGGAAATGATGAAATGCACCTTAGTTTAGACAGTGGACACTTTAAGGGAATTTTAAGGAAACTAAAGGTGTAGAGTATTACAATGTCCCTATAAAAGGGATCCCTAAAGGTTTCCAGTTCTTGCAGTACTTTAAAATGCAAGTGTAAATAAGGAGGATTGTAATTTATTTAATTACAAAGAGTAAATCTAATGCCAGGAATCTTACTTTGAAAAATGGATTTTCTTAACTCTAGTCGCACACAAAAGCTTCCTTCTCAGCCAGCCTCTTATCCATCTGCATGGCACTTAAAGGGATATGGAAGGTTTCTGTCATATACCTATGCAATTATTTACTTGAATGCACTTTGTTTTATTAAGAAGCAAATTAAAAACCTCTGTTTTTACTGCCTAAAATCATGTAAATAGCCCCTGTATGGGATGTGTAATGTAGTGTCTTAGTCTATCAAACACCATGGGCCTCATTCAAATAGAAGCCCGCAACTTACAATTTAAACTTTGGATGTCTGCACGCTTGCTGCGGGCTTCAACTTTGCTACGATTACTGAGCTATTCAAATAAACAAGCCTGCAAGCTACGGGCTGAAATCCCAAACCGTAAATCATGGAGTTGTGTGTAGCATTTCAGAGCCTGATCCTGTTCAATGATGCATGCCCGTAACTCCCCATTTAGAAACAGCCAATAGTAAATGAGACCGTCATCATGAAGTCAGTAACACATGGGGGTTACACATCAATCAATTAGCATTTAGGGGTCCGATCTGCTTTCAGACCCGTATTCCTGCAATGTGCAAATCAATAAAAATGAATGAAGAAACCGGTCTAGTCCATGTGGGTGGCCTAATATGTATTAACCCATTCATTCCAGAGAACTATATAACACAGAAATAAAACGTAAAAAAAAATATTTTCTAATGCCAATTTGCAAGCTTGAGACTGTTGTGTACGTAATTCTAATGCCTTTCATCACTTTCCCTGTGTTTTACAATGCAGTATTGATTTTTTTTTATTTGCATTTACAGTGCTACCGACATGTCTTTAACCCCCTTTGCGAGTTCTATTTGGAACCCGCAATATCTTTTGCTACTGTTGCCATTTACGTGTTTGAAAGTAGACGTGGCCTTGGGGAATTGTATCAATTGAATGGCGATTTGCGATTTTAGCGATCATAACATTTTCGGGTTTGAAAGATCAAAGGCTCTCCTTGGGTCGGAGCTACGATTTTAACAACCACAGCAATTTTCAGCCCGTAGCCCGCAAACCTGTGAACAAAAGTCATGGCCTTTCTGTAGAGTCTTGAGGAGGGTTTTGGGAACCACTGACGAAAACCCTTCTGAAGGCCCTTTATCTCTCATCCATAGCAGCTCCTATCACCTGGATGGGGACAGCTTTGCTGGATGCTGAGAAGCTGATTTTTGAACCCAAGTTAAAAATGAATACTTTTATACATCATTACAAGATTTTCTGATCACATCACACTTAGCTGTTGTTGTTAGGACATTGTTATCCTTTCCTAAGTATAAATATATTGTTGATAGCACTCTGCGGATAGCCTGTTATACTACGTCTATTGCAAGATGCTGACGTACAAGGAATCCTGTGCATACTGGAGTCTAACATGGATATTATGATTTGCCCGTGAGATTTTGGCTCAATATACCAGTGTCTCCTGGCATCCATCTGCCCAAACTATACTGAAAAACACTACAGCTCAGGGCTACACTTCATAAACATGATTTATATCAAAACTGTTCCCTCAGTGCCATGGAACAATTCCATATGATATTATTCTGAAATGATCTATCTTGAGGGGTAATAATAATCATTCAGGTATTTGATCTGATTCTTAAATTAAATGCAGATAATTACTTGCAAAATATATATTTATACCTATTAGACCCAACTGTATTGGAGGTCCCTGTGCTACAGACGACTTAAGAACAGGCCTTTTGTATGAGTTTGTCTTTATGTTCTGTTTGAATTAAAAGAAAACGCTCAATACAGTAGTTTCTGTAACTTATTATTACAGTACAGTGGTATTATTACTTTTACAGTATTACACTGTAGTATTACTACTAGTACATATATAGTATTATTGCTATTATTTTTATTATTATTCATCAGGGATCCGAGTTACATACAAATCTGACCTACAGTCCGTAACCTGGGGACCGTCTGTACTTTAATTTTTGACAAATCTTTGTATATGGATTATTCTATATTGTTTCACTTCAATACACACTGATTGTCTGCTAGTCTATCTGTAGCTTGTGTGTTTGCGCCATTCAGTCGTGCCCACCTCTCCGTGACCTCATTACCATAACACACCATACTGATCCACTTGGTTTTCATGGCAGATATACTGGAGTTGGTTGCCAGTTCCTTCTCCAGTGGGCTACATCATACAGCTCCTGGTATTCCTAGGTGGTCTCCCATCCAAGTACTGACCAGGCCCGACCCTGCATGGCTTCAGGGTGGTGTGACCTCTTGGAATCAAATCCAGGTCGCAGCGGTGAAAGCACTGAATCCTAACCACTGGACCACCAGGGTAGCTAGGACAACTTATAAAGGGCTATTTGAAGAATAGTTAGGTAAAAATAAAAATAATTAAACTATTATTGTGCATTTAAACCCTGCCCCAGTCTGTACAAGCTCCGCATTTCTCCATCCTTTGACTAATGTATAGTCTCTTGAGTGGGAGCCACCCACCTGGAAGTACCAGATTGAAAACCTTTTGAAACCACACTGTAAAACACACAATAGAGGCAGGAAGTAACATGAGCTGCTAGCAATGTACACAAATACACTTTCTAGTTACTAGTACAGTATGCATGTTTGGAGAGCATTCCCACTGGATGGCTCTCACTCCAGAGACAAAACATCAGCCAGGGAGTGGAGAGATAAGCATCTCCTACTGCTTGGTGACATGATTAAAAAAATAGTTATTATTTTTTTAAATACATAGTAACTATTTTTTAGAGAGCCCTTTATAAAAACAATAAAGTGGCCTTTTAAGAGGCCGGGTTATCCTCCTGGGACTCACTCTTCTATAGCTATATTACCAAGTGGCAATTAAATACAAAGGCAGAATGAAAACTAAATACTGTACAATAGTTAAACTGCATCTTTTTTTCAAAAAATATTTAGCAAAATATTTTCAGGTTCTTTATATGATATTAGAAAGCTTATAAAGTTGTATAATTTTAGTTATAACCTATCCTTGCCCAGAAGGCCTACAATGAACAAACCATCTCTCTCAGCCTGCACTGTACCCCCCTCTCTGTCAGTCTGCACTGTACCCCCCCCTCTCTCAGGCTGTGTTGTACCCCCCTCTCCCTCAGCCTGCGTTGTACCCCTTCTCCCTCAGCCTGCGCTGTACCCTCTCCCTCAGCCTACGCTGTACCCCTTCTCCCTCAGCCTGCGCTGTACCCCTACTCCCTCAGCCTGCGCTGTACCCCTTCTCCCTCAGCCTGTGCTGTACCCCCCTCTCCCCCAGCCAGTACTGTACCCCCTCTCTCAGCCTGCACTTTACCACACTCTGTCTCAGCCTGCACTGTACCCCCCTCTCTCTCAGGCTGTGTTGTACCCCCCTCTCCCTCAGCCTGCGCTGTACCCCTTCTCCCTCAGCCTGCGCTGTACCCTCTCCCTCAGCCTGCGCTGTACCCCTTCTCCCTCAGCCTGCGCTGTACCCTCTCCCTCAGCCTGCGCTGTACCCCTTCTCCCTCAGCCTGCGCTGTACCCCTTCTCCCTCAGCCTGTGCTGAACCCCCCTCTCCCCCAGCCAGTACTGTACCCCCTCTCTCAGCCTGCACTTTACCCCACTCTGTCTCAGCCTGCACTGTACCCCCCTCTCTCTCAGGCTGTGTTGTACCCCCCTCTCCCTCAGCCTGCGCTGTACCCCTTCTCCCTCAGCCTGCGCTGTACCCTCTCCCTCAGCCTGCGCGGTACCCCTTCTCCCTCAGCCTGCGCTGTACCCTCTCCCTCAGCCTGCGCTGTACCCCTTCTCCCTCAGCCTGCGCTGTACCCCTTCTCCCTCAGCCTGTGCTGAACCCCCCTCTCCCCCAGCCAGTACTGTACCCCCTCTCTCAGCCTGCACTTTACCCCACTCTGTCTCAGCCTGCACTGTACCACCCCTCTCAGGCTGCACTATACTCCCCTCTCTCAGCCTGCACTGTACCCAACTCTCTCAGCCTGCACTGTACCCCCCTCTCTCAGCCTGTACTTTACCCCACTCTCTCTCAGCCTGCACTGTACCCCCCTCTCAGGCTGCACTATACCTCCCTCTCTCAGCCTGCACTGTACCCCCCTCTCAGGCTGCACTATACCTCCCTCTCTCAGCCTGCACTCTACCACCCCTCTCAGGCTGCACTGTACCCCCCTCTCAGGCTGCACTATACCTCCCTCTCTCAACCTGCACTGTATCCCCCTCTCAGGCTGCACTATACCCCCCCTCTTAGCCTGCACTGTACCCCCCTCTCTCAGCCTGCACTTTACTCCACTCTCTCTCAGCCTGCACTGTACCACCCCTCTCAGGCTGTACTATACCCCCATCTCTTTCAGCCTACGATGTACCCCTCTCTTTCAGTCTGCACGGTACCCCCTTCCTTTCTCTCTCAACTGGCACTGTGCCCCCCCTCTCTCAATCTGCACTGTAACCCCCCTCTCTCAGCTTACACTGTACCCCTCCCTCTCTCAGTCTGCACTGTACCCCCCTCTCTCTCTCAGCCTGCACTGTACTCCCCTCTCAGCCTGCACAGTACCCCCCACACAAGCCCTAGGTGCATATCGGGACAGGACAGCAGCACCTTGTGTGAACTTATACAGCTTCCTGATATTGTTCAGAGATATTTCTCAGTTAGAGCAAGATAGAGAGGGAGTGGTGGGTACAGGATCTGCTCCCCCACCTTCCCACTGACACAAAAACAGCCACATCAGCTAAATCAATCAGTAACCACATAGGGATTACACCAGGAATGAGAGGAATTCCATAGAGAATACACACCCTGTACAATAGAGAGGTCACCTGTGTATAATGTGAGGGCTGTGAAATCATTTATAGGTCAATTGTGTTTCTAAGCTGAAGACGCTGCATATAATAGAGAGCCTACCTGTCTATAAGGCAAGAATCTGAGTACAACATATTACCTGTGTATAAGGTTTTTACTCTATGTACAGTACAAAGTTTGCTTATGTCTAAAGTCAGGTATATAAGAGACTACCTGCATATATGGTCTGAGATCACATATAGGGACTTAGCAGAGGCACATTTATAGCAGAAATTAATAGAACAGATATTAATAAACGTAATTACAATATGATTTTATGGCTTAATAAATAGCATTTTTTAGTGCTTGGCTATTTAAGTGTTCTTTAACCAACTGGGCATGTTCTTTTGGCCTCTCACGTCCTACTAATCACATGAGATAAATTCATTAGGACAGAGGAGGGTTGTGTACTTTTTATCTCTGCATAGTATTATAGTGAGGTTACCTGTGCATAAATTCTAGGGCCCTCATTCAATTGCTATTTTGCCAATTGAATAGGGTCCTAAATAAGCACATAGCATTATTTTTTTAAAGACGTTTTTAGTTACTAAAAAGCTTGCTTTTGGATAGATGTTTACTAACTAAAAACTTCTTTTAAAAAAATATGTTATGTGCTTATTTAGAGCCCAATTCAATTGGCCAACCTGGAATTGAATGAGGGCCTAGGATTGGTGTGCAATAGATTACTTAATTATTTATAAATTGGAAAGCATATGTACAATAAAGACTAATAAGGTGGGTGCCCTTTGTATCAAAGGTATGTTACCTCTCTATAAGGAGAGGAATCTGTGTGTATTAAAAGATTGTAAATGAGGATAGGTGACTATGTTAGGCTATCGTAATATAAAGCGATATATATTATGTGTATAATAGAGGAGCTGTGTTTAAATTGAGGAGTATGTTTATTATAAAGAGGTTATCGGTGTAAGATATGCTATCTAAAAATAAGGTTACTTGTATATAGTAAGTTTATTACCTGTATTCACATTGAGTGCCAGCTGGTCAACCCCCTCCTGGTATCCTCGGGGGGAGAATTTGATGTTAATTTGAAAGGGCTGCCCTCTCCGGACCACCAGTCGGCTACAGCCGGTGTCTCCTGTGTGGTGATTGCGGTTGTTGGTGGCACAATCCAGGTCACAGCTCTCAAGAACCAAATCTGTAGGGATACAGGGTACAAGATAATGTAATTAGAGATATACCCAGCAACGTATTAATATGGGAGTGATTATATCAGAAGTCTTAAAGGACCACTGTAGTTTAATCAAAGCTGCACTTGTAATGTATGTAACATACTAACAACATTAGCTGTTGTGGAAGTCATGGACATAAGACATTTTTAGAGAAATATGTCCCACTCACACACATAGCATTAAGAAAAGCATCATGAATATCCCCATGGTCTAGCAGAGGCAACACAGTATTTTTCTAGTTAAAAACTAGCTCTATGACTTTTACCCAGCCTAAGTCAGACTCCATTTTCAAATATATCTATATACATTTTTCTTCAGTGATCTTTTATCGGCAGTGCAGAAAAAGCCAGTAGGAAGCTTGGTTATATTGGCAGCAAAAAGAGATACTAATGCCAATCTAGTCAGACCTCACCTAGATATCATGTGTCTAGAACTGGAAACCGGATCTCCAAAAGGATATTTACAAATTAGAAACAATTAAAAGGAAAACGACTAAAATGGTGCCGGGTTTCATAACTTGAATATATACAGTTGTGCTCAAAAGTTTGCATACCCTGGCAGAAATTGTGAAATTTTGGCATTTATTTTGAAAATATGACTGATCATGCAAAAAAAAAAATATATTTTATTGAGGGATAGTGATTATATGAAACCATTTATTATCACATAGTTGTTTGGCTCCTTTTTAAATCATAATGATAACAGAAATCACCCAAATGGCCCTGATCAAAAGTTTACATACCCTTCAATGTTTGGCCTTGTTACAGACACACAGGGTGACACACACAGGTTAAAATGGCAATTAAAGGTTAATTTCCCACACCTGTGATTTTTTAAATTGTAATTAGTGTCTGTGTATAAATAGTCAATGAGTTTGTTAGCTCTTAGATGTATGCACTGAGCAGGCTCGATACTGAGCCATTGGGAGCAGAAAAGAACTGTCAAAATACCTGCGTAACAAAATAATGGAACTTCATAAAGATGGAAAAGGATATAAAAGATATCCAAAGCCTTGAAATGCCAGTCAGTACTGTTCAATCACTTTTTAAGAAGTGGGAAATTAGGGGATCTCTTGATACCAAGCCAAGGTCAGGTAGACCAAGAAACATTTCAGCCACAACTGCCAGAAGAATTGTTCAGAATACAAAGAAAAATCCAGAGGTAACCTCAGGAAAAATACAGGCTGCTCTGGAAAAAGACGGTGTGGTTGTTTCATGGAGCACAATACGACGATACTTGAACAAAAATTAGCTGCATGGTGGAGTTGCAAGAAAGAAGCCTTTACTGCACCAATGCCACGAAAAAGCCCAGTTACAATATGCTGACAACACCTTGACACGCCTCACAGCTTCTGGCACACTGTAGTTTGGAGTGATGAGACCAAAATAATGCTTTATGGTCACAACCATAAGCGCTATGTTTGGAGAGGGGTCAATAGGGCCTATAGTGAAAATAATACCATCCCCACTGTGAAGCATGGTGGTGGCTCACTGATGTTTTGGGGGGTGTAAGCTCTAAAAGCATGGGGAATCTTGTGAAAACTGATGGCAAGATGATGCGACATGTTATCAGAAAATACTGGCAGACAATTTGCATTCTTCTGCACGAAGGCTGCGCATGGGACGCTCTTGGACTTTCCAGCATGACAATGACTAAGCACAAGGCCAAGTTGACTCTCCAGTGGCTACAGCAGAAAAAAGGTGAAGAATGTGGAGAGGCCATCATAGTCTCCTGACCTTAATATCATCGAGCCACTCTGGTTGACCTCAAACGTGCAGTTCATGCAAGACGACCAAAGACTTTGCATGACCTGGAGGCCTTTTGCCAAGACGAATGGGCAGCTATACCACCTGCAAGAAGTAGGGGCCTCATAGACAACTATTACAAAAGACTGCACGCTGTCATTGATGCTAAAGGGGGCAATGCACAGTATTAAGAACTAAGGGTATACAAACTTTTGATCAGGGCCATTTAGGTGATTTATGTTATCCGTATGACTTAAAAGGAGCCAAACAACTGTATGATAATAAATGGCTTCATATGATGACTATCCTTCAATAAAATATTTTGTTTTGCCTGATCAGTCATATTTTAAAAATAAATGCCAAAATTTCACAATTTCTGCCAGAGTATGCAAACTTTTGAGCACAACTCTATAGGTTAGAGGAGAAAAAGGAGAGGGTAGATGTGATAGAAACCACATCAAAGGATATAATAAAGTTCAAGAAGGAAGTATCTTTCAGAAAAAAAACAAGAAATGCAAAAACAAGAGGTAATGATTTTAAGTTGGACTATTTACAGATAGATTTCAAGTAGAGAAAGACCACACATTTCAAGCGATCTAGGTAAGCACAATTTCAGTAAAAGTAAAATGGCAGATTGTGTTCCTTTGTGTTAGTGAGAGGTGCAGTAGCTTCAGCCACAACGCATCACCTGGCATCACCAAGAATGGGTCACACTGCTAAGAAAAACAAATCACTCAGTCACACAGTTTGGGGGAGGAGGAAGCGGGGAGAGAGGGTGCTGGGGAGGGCTATAAGAACAGGGTACAGGAGGAAGCAGTGTAAGAGAGAATAGGGTGCAGGGGTAGTGTAAGAGAGGACAGGGTGTATGGAGGAGTAGTGTAAGAGAGAATAGGGTGCAAGGGAATGCAGTATAATAGAGGACAGGGTGCAGGTGGAGCAGTGTAAGAGGATGGGGTGTAGGGAAAGCGTAAAGAAATTCAGAACCAGTGGTGGACCAACCTCCCGAAAAGAACTCAGCGTTGCACAGATATCGGCGACTACAGAGGCTTTAATGAAGGCCATTGCTCAGTGCAGGCGGTCAAACACTCCTTACAGACAAGGCGTCGATCCTGAACTGGTGGTCTGACCACGTTCAGACTCAGATCTGCACCAACCGCGTAAAAGCTATTGAGCAGCTAAGGAATGGTAAGGCAGCAGGAGTCGATTGGATCCCAACAGAGATCTGGAAACATGGGGACCCATGAGCTTTTTGTTTGCTGCTGGAGGCAGGGCAAACTGCCACAGGGCCTTAATGATGCGAGGACTCCATGAAAAAAGTCACATTGACCATCGTCAATGGTCGGCTTTAACTTTGGATTGCAAGGCCTGGATAAGTAGCATTCACCAGGCTGTCTACTCTTATGAGAGCACACGCAGGGCTGGTTTTGAGGACAAAAGGAAGCCAAGGAAAAATCGTGTCACTTTCCCTTGCAAGTAATGCGTCCGTATCTGCCTGTCCCGCCTCCTCAGCCACCTTCAGATGTAGACAACACCATTCTTAAATCTTTGTTCCCAAAACCAAGCCAATGATAAGACAGGACAGGGTGCAGATGGAGCAGTGAAAGAGAGAAACGAGTGTAGGCAGCAGTAACGCAAGAGAATAGGGTGGAGCGTTGCATAAGAGAAAGAGAAAACACGGTGCAGGGGGGAGCTGCATAAGAAAGAATAGGGAGCGTTGGGTAGAAAAGAGGACAGGTGCAGAGGAGCAGTTTAAGAGAGGATCGGGTGGAGGGAGGAGTAGTGTAAGAGAATAGAGTGTAGGGTGGCATTATAAGAGAGAATGTAGGACCTTTCTAAAAGAACAAAGTGTGACTCCAACCCAAAACTACATCACCACATTACTAAAAACACTTTCACATCCATTATGAAAGGAATTAATTGCTAAAACTATTAACCATAAACAGCCACTATAGTTTGAGAAACTCTTTACATTTGTAAAATATGCAGCAAACTAGCAACTACATGCAATGAGCATAAAAGCATTTTTACCAAAAAAAAGCAGACTCTGTGTCACGGGTGCTTGTCTCTCTGTAGCCTACGTGGGTGGGTTATCTTACTGTGGCTGGTACTCTATTCAGTGCTGTCATGTGACACATTGTAGTGTTGTCTTTAAACAGAACTGAATAGACATGTTATCTGAATATACAATTTCTCTCAAGTGTGCAATCCAGGTGCAGTTTGTCACATATTTTACGTATTTTGCTCTTGTACAATTCAAATTAATTGTTACCACTGGGGCAAAACAAATAATATTTTAATGCATCACTGATGTCTCATTCATAGTATGCCATTTTGTTTGGCAGAATAAAATAAATTATTAAAGGCATGTTGTTGTGAAATATTATATTCAGTTCTTTTCTTCCTCCTAATCTGATTATTGATGCAGATAATGTATCTATTCAGTTTTATTGAAAAACTGTCACACTTTTGTGGAAGATACAATAAGATTAAAAGGAAGTGCAACCAACAATAATATAAACAAGTAGAGCAAATGGATCAACAACAAAGAATATTTACATGACAAAATCAGTTAATAGACCGTTATTTATTCTTAAAAAACATTAAGAATAAAGTTCTTTAAAAGTGGGACTTCATAATATTCACATAAAGTAATTACCGTATATTGTATTTTGTAAGAAACCTAAAGGATTCTAGGCAATCGAGGATCACAGTACTTTATAAATGCATTAAACATTTACCAAAGTTGTTTTTTGCATGAGAAAAATGCTAAGTAAAACTTGTTTAAACATCATTAAAACTATAAGTATGATTCACACATCTATATCACTGCTCATTGGCTGACTGTGGCAAGCCCCCAGCTTTTTAATCAATTTTGAGGGAAAGAAAATAATGTGGCACATTTTCAAATATCCTATGAGATGCAATAATAATAAAAATAAAAAAACATGTCCCTAAAATCATTGATTTAAAGGCATATCTAAATTTCCTGGATTATGAATGCATCTGATAAAGAAGAATCAGTAGTGTATAAAAAAAAATATTTTGCATGAAAAAATACCAAAATAAACATTAACTAACTCGCCCTGATATTTGCTAAATCTCTTGAGTTTGCAAGCAGTAGACTTTGTGAGGTAACACCCCTGGATATGCCTGTTAAAAATATACACAGGCACAGGCAGCTAATACATTGTAATACATTGTAATAATCAGTGATGGCAGTTTGTGCAGGAAGGAATCATGGTATGTTTAGTACTCCTGTAGAAGGAAGCAGGATGAGTCAGGCACTGATCTGGAGATCTCTGCATTGTGCTGTCATTGGCTTGAAGGTTAGTAAAGGTTTAACATCCATACTTGAATGAAGTGTTTCTATTGGTAGGTACACTGTGCCTATGTAAGCAGCTCTGGGGGTGTGGAAAACAAGTTTTGTTTTTAAATAAAATAAATCTGTAGGTGTATAGAATGACTCCATGTAATGTGTGTGTCTGATATAAGCAGCATGTGTTAGATTAGAGAAAGGTAAAAACAGGGAAATTTAGATATAACTTTAAAATGATTTAATCCTGGTTTTCAAACTTCCTTTGGATTAGTATTTCCAAAACCGTGTTTTCATGGAAACACTAGGATCTGTTGGGTATAAAAAAAGGGATGGTCTACAGGCCCTGCCAACAAGCTGTCATTTAGGGAGATTTTCCACTGTTTCTAGAGCCCCATATAAACTTGTGTTTTATATGGAGTAATATAATTTTGAAGTATCAGTAACATATGGTGATGGCGATCCAGGTATAAGGAACTGGATAGCAGACAATAAAATCATTCCAATATGTCTGTCTCAGAGCTTTCAAAATAATTACTTTTTTTAAATAAAATTGGCTCCTCTTACTCTAAGACTTTTAACAGAAATAAATGAAATATCAGTATTCAATATATTTTACTAGTTAGAAAAGAACATTAATATCTAAAAGTATAAAATCAAAAAGTATATTTTAATAGTTTTAAAGCAGTACACAAGTTATTTTGAAACATTAAAGGACCACTGTAGTTTGGGAAACACATCACATCTTTGTGAAGTGAGTAACAAACTGGCAGCATTAGCAGGTATGTGAACCATGAACCCTCTTCTGGATCGCTACCTTGTCGTGGTGAATGGGCTTGTGTACCTCAGTGAAGCTGTGAGCTATACCATGTAGGGTCACCCAAGATGGCAGGTCATGGCAGAGAGGTCAGACAAATTGTGGGCCACTAGTAAAGGAAATGGCAACAAACTCCAGTATCTTTGCCAATGGATGTGCACAACCAGTTGCAAGATGCGTCTGGCATGCTGTAGGTCCATAGGGTCATGGAGAGTTGGACACAACTGAACAACAAAGCAAAAGGACCACTGTAGTTTGGGAAACACATCACATCTCTGTGACGTATGTAACAAACAAACAGCATTAGCAGTTATCTAAACCATGAGCATATTTTAGAATATTTTTTATTTGAAATGCTCTACTTTGGCACTCGGTTAGCTAGATTGATTAAAGGATTAACGGGAAAGTTATCCTTCTGGCAGTTGCTCTTCTATTAATTTCTGTTGCAAAATGTCTACTCAAAACCGCAAGATTCATATCTATGTAGGGACAAACAGAAATATCTGCTGCCATTAAATCAAAGTAAATAAAAGTCAAATTATCCATAAGACCATACTATAAACAAGTTACTTCACTGACCACTTAAATGGTTTATGCTACCAGAGAGCCAGACAGGACTGTAATCCTAATTAGCACATTGAAGCAATGAATTCATTTTTGTGCAGTACTACAGTATAAACAATGTGTATTGTCTCAGAAATTATTAACTTTAGAATAATATGGCTAGTACAATGCATAGCTAATTTGTCATACTCTAAGAATAACTTAAAAATCAACTCGATATTGGGGTGAAAGGGTCCCTTTAAATAAAACTTGTGAGAAATGACTGCCGGTGCACAAATAATACAGCAGAATGTTAGCTCACTGGCTGAAACTCTCACAACTCCTCATTGGTTGTGCTCAGGGACAACAAAGCAGTTTATTCCGCAATGGAACCTTTGTCTTAAAGTAAAAGCAACAGAGTAATTATTTCCACTGCATTTATTTTATTCTTTTACCCCTTTAAAAACATTTCAAGTATATTTCTTTTAAAAGGTATGCTGTAAATTCGATCAATTTACCATCAAAAACTAGGATTTTATACTGAGATGGACTTTAGAATAAGTCATTACTGCACTCTCTGGCAGAGACTCAAGACTCAGTGCCACCTTGTTTCTGCCAACATCTGCCACCACATGGCATTCCTCAAGGTCAGTTTATGCAACTTCAAAGCAAATGCCTTGAACATGAGGTCCGTGTCCTGAGTCTCAGAGGTTGCCTTTTACAGATAATGAGATATCTACTAATCTTCAAAGGGGCACTGACTTTCAAGCATATGGGGGGAAAAGAATTTGATCCCCTGCTGATTTTGAACTTTTGTCCACTGACAAAGAAACGATCAGTCTATAATTTTAATCGTAGGTGTATTTTAACAGTGAGAGACAGAATAGCAAAAAAAATGATCATTGAAATCTCACCAACTATTGTCACCTTCTCACCAAGCTGCTTGGCGATGGTCTTGTAGCCTACCATCAAAATCAGGGAATCAAATACTCCCCCCCCCCCCCACTGTATATCATGTAAGGTCACCCAAGATGGGCAGGATATTGCAGAGAGGTCAGACAAATTGTGGTCCACTGGAGATGGAACTGCCAACCCACTCCAGTTTCTTTGCCAAGAAAACCTTATGGATAAGCACAACCAGACACAAGATGTGCCTGGGGTGCTGCGGTCTATACGGTCATGGAGAGTTATACTCAACTAAACAACAACAAACACATTTGATAAGACACTAATAAAATGATTTGTTGTTGTTTAGTCATTCAGTCATGTTTGACTGTCTGTGACCCTATGGACTGCAGCACACCAGGTACATCTTGTGTCTGATTGGGCTTATCCATAAGGTTTTCTTGGCAATGATACTGGAGTGGGTTGCCAGTTCTTTCTCTGACTTTTCCACTATGACCTGCCCATTTTGAATAAACGTACATGGTACAACTCACAGCTTCATTTAGGTACAGAAGCCCCTTCACCATGACAAGGTAGCGACACAGAAGAGGCTTGTATACCTTAACTATACTTACAAGATATATTCTTGATTTGCAACAATATAACTTCCAGAATAAAAGTAGGTCAAAAAGGAAGGGCATTCCAATAATATATAGAAACTAAATAATAACATTTTAAAAAAATGGATGAAGTGCTTATTCACCACAAAAATCCGAGGGATCAACTTGTGTCTAAAATGTGGGTATGGAAAATGTCCAATATTTATTATGGTTGTTTAGTCATTCAGTTGTGTCTAACTCTCCATAACCCTATGGACCACAGCATGCCAGGCACATCTATCATTATGCCTCTGGTTGTGCTTATCCATAAGGTTATCTTGGAGTGGGTTGCTAGTTTCTTCTCCAGTGGGACGCAATTTGACTGAGCTCTCTGCTATGACCTGCCCATATTACCCTCAAAGGGTTCCCTCCTGGTCCAGTGGTTAGGATTTTGTGTTTTCAACACTGCGACCTGGGTTCAATTCCATGTCATGGAACCAAGAGGTCACACCACCCTGAAGCTGAGCAGGGTTGGGCCTGGCCAGTACTTGGGAGGGAAACCAGCTCAAAATACCAGGAGCTGTATGTTGTGGCCCACTGAAGAAGGAACTGGCAACCCACTCCAGTATCTCTACCATGAATACCAAGTGGATCAGCATGACCATGGACATAAAGATGTGCCTGGTGTGTTACGGTCAAGGTGTTGGAAACAACTGAATGAAGCAAAACAAAATAATACCTGCAATGCTGCCTAGCAAGATATTGCTGTTAGAGAGTATTTGACTTGGCTTGAACATAATCTACAATCAATATTTACTATAAGAACTGTTTCAAGGATTTTTGCAAGAGGACATTTCTTATCCGGTTTAGGCTAAGTACTTTTTTAGTTGCTACTTCATCATTGGTATTTTGGTATATGGTGTGCCTTTTGTGTATTTGGTATTGAAAGTTAGATTACCTCCCATACCCCTATAAAGTAGCCTGAGCAAAGGTGTTTTACGGTCCATGCGGTCACAGTGAGTCGGAAACAACTGAACAATGCAAAAAAATAAAAGTAAGCCTTGGGTATAAAAGCTTTTTCAGAAAAAAATCCTAAAGCAGAGCTTATATGAGAGTATGTGTTTTGACTATCAGTGAGGGGAAAGTTCAATTCAGATAAGATCTCTATTTTGTTCTGGTATTATGATTAGCCACTTGACAATAGAACTTATTATACAAGAAAGTCCTGGTAGGATAACCGTCGGGCTACAGACAAACTAGCAGCCCATGAAACAGAGTTTGCCAACTTTAAGATTTAATATAAAACAGTTTTTATGTTTATGATCTATATAGCTGCCATTGCTCTTAGTTTGTGACACACTTGACAAACACATGAAGGTTTTTCCAATTTACAGCAAATTTTTGGTCATAATTGAGAGGTAATTTCCTGTGCACAGAGAAAATGAGATTAGGTATAGATAATGCCTAATTTTCAAGCACTATTATTTTCCACTTCCACTTAAATCCCATATGTAGTTGTCAGTATTGGGAACGCTTAAATGTTGGTGACACTTTGCGAGCCTCGCAAAGTGAGGTGAGCCGCTGACCGTGCACGCAGTACTTAGGCTGCAATGATTGCCGAAGGCGCTCATTGCACTGCTCGCCTCGCAAAGAGAGGCCAGCAGTTAAAGCACGTAGCACTTTGCCGCTGACCGTGAGGAATGCAGTTTGCTAATTTTGTGGTCAAACTAAAACGTATACAATTTGAAACAGGATGAAAACGAGGCTCACCAATGCCAGGCGCGCAGGACTTAGAAAATACATGACGGCAAACACAGTAACACAAATGAACAACGCCAGGCACGCGGGACTTTGAAAATAAAACAAACGGCATTCAGCGCGTAACACGCAAACATTCAGCAGACACACAGAGGAGAAACACACAGGGAAGGGACAGAGGAGACACATGCCATTCACAAGCACAAAACATGCAGGTTAATAAACCCTGCAATGAGCGGCACGTACAGTAGGCGGGAGGAAAGGATCGCAATGAGCGCCAAAGGCGATGAGCATCGCGAGTGGGAGAGGCTTGCTCATTGGGAGGGCTCGTGATGAGCGCCGAAGATGATCATTGCAAAGCAGGAAAGTTGAAGTAATCGGGGGGAGAGGCTCGCAATGAGCGCCAAAGGTGCTCAGAGGAGCAAAAGCCTCACATTGTGTGGCAAACAGCATTGCTAGCCTTACAATTGTATTCCCGTAATTTTTGACGGGCAATTTTCTAGTTTTTTAATATTAACCAGTTGCAATTATAATAATTTCTCTATGTACTTTTCTGCTCTGTCATTTTAAAGTAAATTATCAATCTACAGATCAGCCATTTTCCATACAACATATGTATGCAATATACCATTTTTTGTGCATTTTGTGCCTACACAATGTTCTGCAACTGGCAGAAAATACTAACTAATATCTGTTAATATCTGTAATAAGTCAATTGTGGTTTATTTACTTTCCTGCACCACTTGGTAAGAACAATGCCAGTCACATTATATCAGTATTAGAGAATGGAATCGGGAACACATTGACCACAATGAAATAATTAAATCCAGATAACCACTAAAATATAAAACTCTTTTCATGGACTTCTAATCCTTGTCAACTTGTTTTAATTGTAGTTACATGTCACATAGTCTCAGTAGATTCAGTATATGTCCCTTTGCACATAAGGCTGCATAAAACGCTAATAGTAATAATAATAATATTAATAGTAATAATAATCTGCACCTAAAGAGACATGGAACTCTTATACTGTGAACCAACCAAGAAAGGCTTGATAATCATATGGCGCATCTGTTTCCATTTGTATTCACAATCAGGGATTTTCTTAAACATAGACATATTCCCTGGTGGTCCAGTGGTTAGGATTCAGTGCTTTGCCAGCTGCGACCTGGGTTTGATTCCAGTCAAGGAACCAAGAGGTCACACCACCCTGAAGCCATGCAGGTTTGGGCATGGTCAGTACTTGGATGGGAGATCACCTAGGAATATCAGGAGCTGTATGCTGTGGCCCACTGGAGAAGGAACTGGCAATCCACTCCAGTATCTCTGCCATGAATACCAAGTGGATCAGCATGGTCTATGAGGTCACAGAGAGTTGGACACGATAAAAACAAACAAGACAAGAATTACTTCTATTAATCTTGAAGCTCTCCCACAACTAGCCTCATATATAATAAAGATGGAGGCTTTGCCACACAGCCAATAAGATGCTTATTATGGCCAGACAATCAAATAAATAGAGATGGGTTGAGCAAGACACTATAGGAGAGACATGTATCTGCAAGGTCAAGCCAGCTGAAAACTCTCTCGCCAGCAATAATAGGGTGAAACAACAGAGACACTTTGTGTAAGAGTTTATCATTAAACCAAGCTTAGAATTATGATAACAACAGGGCCATACTTGGCATGATTGCTCATTGCCAGCTCTGCAGAAAACAGCTTTTCTGTAATGCTTTGTAAGTAGTTGAAATAGTGACTGTGATTGCCAATTCACTGCAGAGCCCACAGTCTTATGCCAACACTTACATGTTTATTGATATTTTATCATGTGCACTAAAACAATTTAAAAATGACATTGAAACTAGATTTGGACAAGCTACCTATTTCACTTAATACAATCATTTTAGCATTAACCTATCTGTATACTACATACAATTGAGTGCACATCAGGTTCATGTACATTGGATGGGGCAGTTATATTTGCATCGTTTCATGGATTGATTTGAACACACATAAAAATGTATCTAATGCCACCAATTCAGCAGCAGCTAAAGAACAGAAAATCATGTTGTAAATATATGATGTCCCAGGCCCCCTCCCCATCCATAAACTGAGCATTTTCTTATTTTTTAATCCATGTGCAGCTCTGCAATGTTCTTGCAACACATAATAGCAGTGATGGTGGATACTTTATAATATATATACAC